>MU616991.1:0-27986 GCA_025201705.1 Dissophora ornata
ACTTGTTCAATAAATGATGTCATTGGGAAACAAACTTGGTGGCATTTTATTTCCTTCCACCATTTTTAGTAATCGTAGTCCGATTCAACGTGCCCACAGTCAAATCTGACGGAGGCTAATTATTCAGAAGTATGAATGTTTACTCGCTCTGGTTCAAACTCAACCCTTCATAGATCTTTGTCGCCAAGGTCTCGTCTTTGAACTGGATCATGTAGATAATGCTCATCTTCTCTTGCTGGTTCATCAACGTGATCGCCAGTTTCTTCGGTCCCACCATCTCCACACAGTCGCACTGAACAATCACGCTGTCCAGGATCCGTTTCTGGTTCGCCACTAGGCTGGCAAACAACCGCACGTAACCCGATGGCTTCTCCATCTTGATCTCCACCTTCGAAGCACCCAGACTCATCCATTGGCCATGATCTCCAGCCTGAAGCAGCAGTTTGCACTCTGCTGGCGGATGCATTGACGTCAGCGTCTGTTTAATGGGTGCTTCTCGCCTTTGAACCTGCTGCACGCCGGTCGAGGCCAGACTGTCACCTCGTGAGAGCACTAGCGAGTTTGATTTTTGCACGCTAGGATCATACATAGCACGATCCTTGGTTCTCTGGAACGCCAGGCAGAATTCATCCGCCTCTCTGATACTGTTGAGCGCCACCAAGAACCACTGCACACTTGCTCCCATATCCATCGAGACATTCACGTCCGTCTCCGAGGCGCGTCTGAATGTCGTCGACTCTACAATCCAGGCATTCAGAATCAGCTGTCCTGTCTCGGCGGTTGTCACAGCCATCGCCAATCGATTGGCAGATGTCAGACGAAGATCTGCATAGCAATCGTCATCTTCGATCAGGGGGTCCCAGATATCGTCACGCCATTGGAAGACGTCGCAAGGCATGGTTTTGAACATCACCTCCTTAGCTGCCGCAACTTCGCCCAGTCCCGGGACCTGTCCACGTGGGGCGCCTGGCTTCGCCGTAACGGTGTTTGTCCTTCGCATGCTCTGTAGAAACAAGTATAAATAAAAGGATTTTAGTCGCAATAATACAGCATAGCACCATTCCATTTCCCTCTCCATTGCCTTTGGAACATACCATTCGATTGCTGGCTGGAGGACGGGGAGAACGTTGGTTCATCTGTTCACCTGGATTCATCACGGGCCTGCCCATTCCTCCACCAGGAGACATTTGTGGCCTGAAGCCAGGAGAGTGCATTCCATTCATTTGACTACCTCCCATCGCCTGCATGGGGGGTCGTGGACGGGGATTCATGGGCCCGCCATGATATCCTTGGGAAGGCGACACAGGGCCATTGTTGAATGGGCGCTGATGAGGGTCGCCATGAAAAGTGGGTGACAAGGGAGATCTAGGGCCCATGGGTCTCATTGGGCGGGATTGCGTAACATTTCTGTTCATATGCTGTCCCTGCTGCTGCTGTCCCTGCTGCTGAGATGCCTTTGCTGAATCCCTCTGCTGCGCGTCAGTGACCTCATCCATCCAATTGAACTTCGAGTCTTCGTCGGCGACATATATCCGTGCCGTGACTCTATTCACGATTGTGAGCTCCACAATGTGGTCTACGTATCCAACATGATGCATGGAGATCTTGTTACTATAATTGCTTGATGCAGTATGTAAACATTACGTTATTGCACGAGTTTTGCTTATCGTACCATTATCATCGACGGTGCCGTCTTTGGCAACAACATGTCGGATTGCGAGAGGTGGGAACAGGAGCCAGAAAGAAGACTCGTTTCCTTCAGGATTCATGTCAGTCTCGTCGGCGGTTTTGACTCTGCACATCAATAGGAGATCTGAGAGCAGAATGATATGCCCATCGTCAAATCTCTCCTCGATGCCTTCGTCCGTTGTGATGGTGAAGGTGACATCGCTGCGGATCAAGACATCGCGCTCAATTAGAGCCAATGACAAAGAGCATGCCTACGACCGTCCATTGTTAAGAGGGGTGATTTTAATCAGTCAATGATTGTGCGTGATACAGTTTTTGTGCAACATGAACAATTAACACAAGCACAGCACATGAAAAGGATACAGTCACAAGAAAGACCACTTTGAAGTGCAGTCAAGAGTCATCCGTACCTTGGGTTGCATCGTGAAGAGGTCCAAAACCTCAGCTGTATCGAGCGACCGCTCAATTTCCTGCATAATACCGGAAGAGTGAACATCCGGCTGATCGGGGCCCTGGTTGGGGCCATTCCTAGGAGACAAGGGTGAGGGTGGTAGGCCAGGGGAGATGTTGTTGTTGGGTCTGCTCTGGGGATGAAAATTCGGCGAGGTCTGATCAGTGATCGGAGGCGATGGGAGTGCATAGCGCATGGAAGACATGCTCGAGATTCCTGAGAGTGCTGGCGAGGCTGGGTGGCGAGACGTTCCCGGCACGTCTACGGTCACAAAGCGCAAGATAGTGTCGATTCTCATGAACGCTGCTTCCAACGCATCGAAATCTGGTTTCCCACGCTCTGAAGAGTCCAGCAGACGCTGTGAGGGGAAAATGCAAAGAGTTAGAAAAGAAGCTATGGCTGAGGTCCTGATCAGGAGGGCTGTCGCTGAGAAAAGAGAGCTCACCATGTAGAGACGACGATAATAATGAAGGCGGTCGATTGGCTTCATCAGGAAGGTGTCCAAGGTGACATGCTGGAACTGCTCGCCTGCGATTTCCTATGATCCAGGAAGGAGATTGACGGCAGCGAATGGTTAAGGATAGCATTCGACACTTTTGCACCACCTGGATTCTCAAAAATACACCTCCAATAGCTGAGTCCTTACGCCCAAGATGTCCTGGAGCCGCGAGTTGTTCATGATCTCGGGCCAATTGTCAAAGTGAGGAACATGGTTGCGACAGAAGTTGGAATACGAGGTCTCCATGGAGTCCACAAACCACATCAGGACACTGCCCAGTTCCTTCATGACATCGTCACTTGCTTGGACGTCGACCAACTTTTTGGAGAACTTTCGGTTCACAGCATAGATATCCTCGATGTTCCTGAGCAAAATGTCGACTTCCTTTGGAGGGAAATCGTCCTGTGTCCATCCAGCAGACACACGCTGGCAGGATGAAATTGAGCGACAGTCAGTCAAGTCTTCATTTAATCAACACATTTCGATGGATATGTGGATGTGCAAAGCTGCACATGTGTTTACCTGAAGCAGAACTTTAAGGTCAGCGACATATTCCTTTTCGGTGTCGACGAGGTCGTCCAAAGGGTTCGGTGATTTTGGATGGTTGGGCATCGGCTGCTCAAACGGCGGGCGCTGGAGCTAATTTAAGCAAAAAAAAAATAGCCAACAAAGACAAAGATAGGACGCAAGTAAACACAAGCCCAGGCACCGGAGGACAAAGGATGTGAAACAGCGGTGATCAGACAGCAGCTGGAATGCACATGTCTTACATGAGAGGGAATGGCCCGCAGAGGGTGCTGGTTGCCGTACCCCTGGCCAGGGTAGCGAGAGCCTTGGCCTGGATTGGGGCCGTCGTAGTGCTGCTGAGGGGAGAAAAGGAATGTTCAGACAGGATGTCAGCAATGTGGGGCGGAAGCGTGGCAAGGGCAGCGAAGGGAGGAGAGTTACCCTTTGGGGCATGGACGTCTGCATGGGTCGCTGTTCTCTGTTCATGGGTGGATGATGGCTTGAATGAGTTGATTGAGGGAGGGGGGAGAATTCTTTTTATGAGATGCAATGATGGATGGATGTGGTGATGAGGTCGTAAGGTCGTCAGTCGTCAGGTGCGTTGGATATGCGTTGAAGTTAGGAGGTCATAAAAACTGGTGAGTGGTGAGAAAGGAGAGGGAGGGAGGGGAGGGGGGGATCCAGGGTGTGGATGACAGGGCAATCGATCTCTGGGATGGGCAAAGTCGTTTGTGATCAGCGTGTTGGTCAGCAAACAGCACAGGCGCCTATCGTGGAGAACAGAAAGAAAGGAGAGGTGGAGGTGGAGGTGGAGGTGGCGATGGGTGGTGATTGGAGAGAGAAGAGGAGGGAAGCATGTACGCAGAACGAGAGAGAAAAGGGTCGCCAGTCCGACTGGAGCCCACGCCCAATCCAATCGCATGCAGACAGAGTTTGGAGACCATGGTGCATGTAAAAATAAAACACTGGTGCTCATCGTCGTTGCCCCGACCAGCTCTCTTTGCCTCTTTGCCGGGGATCACACACGCGTCTCGGATTGGCGGTCCCATCGAGATTGGGGCCGACGTCAGGCCTCCCCAAACCAATGATCGTGCAGGGGCTGGCCATCAGGGTCTGATCCATCCATCGGACACGGCATGGCATATCACGGCATGGATGGATCCAGGATTATCATTGCACAGTGTGTTTGCCTGAGCTCATCGCCTTTTTATTTTTTTAATTTATCGATTTTGAGCATTGGTTTTGGTTGATTACCACACACAACCACAGCCAGCGCCACTAAACCACTCTCGTGTTGATTCGTCGCAGCGCCACCTCTCCTACAGCATCCCCTACACCTGTTTTCACCGACCGCAAACATCTCCGATGACTGTTCAACCCCATGATTGTGTTTATAATATCAATGTATTCATTCTCTATGTAGGCCATGTCTCTAGCACCAACGCCCTTTTTTCTGTCCTAGGGGCAGACCTAAGCAGTGCCACCTGTCGCTGATGATGTTGATGGTGTTGCTGATGCTGATGCTGTCTCTGCTGGTGATGGTGTTGAGGATGAAATCGGAACCTTTGTGTTGACAGCTGTCTCTTGTGCATTCACCAATCTCTGCAGCTTTGTAGCCTCGACCCATGCCAAGCGACGCTCGTTTAAAACAAACTTGATTCTTGCCATCGACTTTTGGCACTACAACCACAATTACATAAAAGATCGTCAAGTTATTGACACGTTCACAAGGCATGAATTTCTTGATACTTGTTGCCTTTTTTTTTTTTTTTTTTTTTTTTTTTTTTTTTTTTTTATTACCTTGATTTGGCGGCCCTTGTTGGAAAAGTATTGCTTCGAGATGTGGAACCGGCGAGCTTCTTCCTTCTGGGCCGCAAGGAGATTGCGCTCCTTCAAGAGCACAAACCACAGTTTGTGCAGATCGTCGAACGATTTCACCCTGAGTTCGCTGGCTCTCCACGCGCGTCCTATTAGATATAAGCGATCGTGATACCAGAGAGATGGCAGTCAGTCCCCATGTGCAAGCGATCAGCAAATATCTTACTTGGTCTCTCATATGACACAGCTCTGCGCTTGCTAGCTCTGTTTGCGATCTGCGGAATCTCTTACCAGTCCAGGACTTTTCTGTAGGGAGCGATTTGCCATTCTCAAAGAACTCCTCGACTCCGCGAGGTCTGAATGCAAGCTGCTTGATGCGGTTGAGGATGGGTCTTGTGAAGAATGACATTGTCGGGCGAGTCGGTTGTGTTCAGAGGCAAGGCGAAAGGGGGGTTGAACTACGATACCTCGCTTGGTTCCTGGTGGCTTGTACTATGGTCCTACAGCTATCCCCGTCACAAAATGTAAAATGTAAACAGTGCTTTGCCTGTATCCTTTTTTTTTTTTGATTAATCTTTTTTTTTTGTCACATCAAATATCAAAGGCTACTTGTCAGGTCTCCTTCGTTGTATACCACCCTCCACAAACTGCACCATGAAGTTGACACCCGCAATCGTCGCGTCCCACGCTGTTGGAAAGGATATCCAGCAGATTAACGATCTCAATGTGTCCAAGAAGGATATCAACCATATCGAGGACATCTCCGTCTGTATCAACCTTCACAAGCTGAACCTTGCTCACAACAGTCTCAGCTCGACGGATTCAATTGCTGGACTCCAGTACCTGCAATCCCTCACGCTCCTCAACCTCAGCGGGAACCAGCTTGACTCTTTTGAGGGCATCCAAAGACTCAAGACCCTTTTTGGTGAGGCTAAAAGCAAGTGGTGCCATGACTCTGTGCAAGACGTTCAAGTGCACGTAATAACCGATGCCTTTCTTTATCAAACTCGCTGTTTAGTCTTGAACATGTCCCACAACGACCTCAATCGCATCTCCATCCACATTGAGAAGCTCGTCAACCTCAAAGCTCTTGTCCTCAACAACAACAAGATCAAGGTCGTCGATCACTTGGGTGGCCTTGCTGAGCTCAACACCATTGTCTTGTCCCATAACAAAATCCATGAGCTCCCCTCGTTTCCCAAATTGGCCAAACTCACCAAACTTTCTGCGGCACACAATGAAATCCGACAGATCCCAGACTTGTCGGAAAATGGGATGCTCAAGGAACTGCGATTGAATCATAACAAACTGTTGACCATCCCGGATTCGCTGCGCCGCTGTACTGCCCTGGACATTCTGGATTTGGGAGGCAACATGTTGAGGGAGTGGTCAGATGTTGCACCTCTGGGATCTTTGATGCATCTGATCAACTTGAACTTGCAGGGAAACCCTATTTGTGAAAAGCCCGACTACAAGAAGAAGGTATACTTTGATCCTCGTCTTTCTTCCGTTCTCCATTATCATTTAATCCGAAATAGTGGTGCTGATTCTCAATTTGGGCATTGATAAAATAGATTCTGGATTTAGTTCCTTCCCTGCGTGTATTGGATGGTGAGCGTTTTGACCCAAAGTTCCTGCAGATCAAAGCCAAGAGAGCCGAGCATAAGGAGGTGGTCGAGAAAATGAAGAAGAAGAAAGAGGATCTCGAAAAGAAGAAGATTCTTAAGAAGGTCAAGCGTGGTGAGATCAATGCGGAGGAGGTCGATCAGGACGTCTTGGCTGATGCTGAGCAGTTTGAGCGAAAGAAGAAAAAGTCAAAATCTGAGAAGGAGGACAAGGAGGAGAAGGGCTTGAGCAAGGAGCAGAAGAAGGCCCGAAAGGAGGAAAAGAAGGCCCGGAAGGAGGCCAAGTCTAGCGCCAAGGGAGCCGCGTCAAAGGCAGAGGGCTTGGACAGCGATGACGAGACAACGACATCTACAATGAGCAAGAAGAGCAAGGTTAACAAAGACACTGAGGCAGAAAAGAAAAAGTCTTCCAAGCGTGTACGAGAGGAGGAGGACGACGTGGAGGACAAACAGGAAGTCGGCGCTAGGAAAAAGTCGACGTTATCTTCAATGTTCAAGGGCAACGGTCCTCGACCACTTAGTGCGCTTACACCCGCTGACAATGCCGCTTCGAGTAACGGTGAGGACGTAGAAATGGAGGATGAGGAGGCAAAGGCAGACAAGGCAGAGTTGAATAGGGTCCGCAAAGAAAACCGTAAAGCGGCCAAGAAAGAGGCCAAGAAGGAAAAAATTGCTGCTATCCTGGAAAAGAAGAAAGCTACACGCAAGGAAAAGAAGGAGCCGACCACACTCGAGGAGGACAGCTTTTTTTCCAAACCCACAGAGCACGAAGTCAAGATTAAGAAGGCCAAGATTGAGAAGACTGTGCTCGCCCCTGCAACGGCGCCTAAAGCTGCTAGTGCTTCCGCTCCTGCCTCTGCCCCCGCTACTACAGCATCGGTCGAGGTCCCTGTGGTGCGACAACTGGATCCTGCTGAGGCAGCGAAGGCTAGGTCAGGCGTTGTCGCCGTCGTGGACAAGTCGGCTCAGCTGGCCAAGAAGAACAAGAAGCCCAAGTTCGACATTGCTGCCCTCGAGGAGACTGCCGATGCCTTTGGTGGAGGACAGGTGTCTGGATGGGACTAAACCCAGGATGGTTCAAAGAGCGCCATTCTCGTTGCCATGCCATATCATACCATATCATACACGCACTTCCAGCACTTTAATTCCACGTTCTCAGCATTAGCATTAAGCCCGTCTGCGCGGGTAAAAAAAAATACACTATCAAACTGCATCTTGTACTATTTTGTGCAATTATTTTATTATTTCATTTCATGCTTTCTGTCTGCCAGGAGATGACCCCCAACGCTCGTTCGATTTCGTTTCGCTCTGGCACGGTCTCTATGTAAGGCTCCAGTTCCCAAAGGAGCACCATGTTCGTCAATTGTTGGTCCAGCAGTGTCGGCATTTCGTCGTCGCCCGAATCTTTCAGCTCTGCAATAGTCTCTAATGCCTCCAGAATCGACTCTTTCAGCGCGATTTCGTCCAATGCCTGATCAAATACATGCTGTGTATAGGCCCACATGTCAACAGGCGTCGCTTGTGTTCCTGGGATGGCGTGATGGACAAGCGTTGGAGGCGGCACATATCCCCATACTGTGGGTGAACCTGACGCTGCACTACTGTCGCCATCATTGGCCGCCATGTCATCAGATTTGTCGCTCTCAGCTTCATACATAGATTCTGCGTCGAGGCCAGAATCCGATATACTCTGTTTCAACTGCCTCTCCGCTTCCTCTGCCAATCGAGCTTCTTCCTGTGCTATCAATATAGCATCAATTCCCATGATTCCCGGTGGTGAGGCTTGTTGAATTGCTGCCATCAGCTTTCGCCTCAGCTTGCTCATTCGGGTTACAATATCTTGCACTGGTAGGAAGAGCAACGGTAGTTAGTAAAAGTGAGCGAGCATCAACAAAAAAAAACGCGTGGCCAGACGCATCAATGCTAAGGGCCCCTACATTGATCAATAGCTGCGGTGAGATCTTCAATGGCTTTTACTACGGCTTTTAGAAAGTAGACCTCAACATTAGACAAGACCACACTATCACAACGTCTTAAAGTGGATGCGCCCACGATAGCAACGACCATGGCACAATCTCTGCCAACAAAGGTCTTCCTGCTTCAGCTTACATGTCCGAGCACTCTTAATAGCCACGGCGCCTTGAGTTATGCACGTTTTCCATTCTGCAGATCTTTGCGGCAACAAATTAAAAAAAAATGCTGATCCTGATTAGAAGACGCAGAATAGATCACGATCCTCATCTTTTGAATGCTGCCAAACATCGAATTACAACTGTCTAAACTCAGTGGTCACCGCCAATGTCTTCGCAAGGTAGTCTCTGTCCCTGCTAGTTAACGCCTTTGTCGCATTCGCCGTCAGTCTGTCGTTAGTATGATTCATTCCACTGTTGTCGAAGAATAGGTTAAGTTTGCAAAACCATGGGAGCAATTTTTTTTTATTTATTCCGCTGATCTGTGTACAGATCCATTGCTGGTTGCACTGTACTAGGGGAATTAATGTTCAAGTCCCTGCTCCAATACGCTAGTATGCCCTAGAACATCCGACGTTTGATACCTAGCAGCAGTATTCGCAGCTCCCGTCATCTTGGTAGATCATGGATGTTGTATAGCAGCAGCAAGGTCAGGCTCTCCTCCTGCGTGCAAAGCTTTTATTTAGCAGAGTTGTCATTAGTCCACCTTTCGGTAGACTCTATTTACAATTACACACGATGGCTTCATTAGAATACGGATAGCAAAAAAAAGAAGAAAACGGCTCAAAAAAAAACAAAAATAATCTAGGAGATCATCACGACCGCCTTGGCAACGGGTATGATGGGTATGAGGGTGTCTGAGGGTAGCGAGAAGGCTGCTGCTGCGGTGGTTGTGGCTGTGGCTGCGGTGGCTGTGTCGTGTAGAGTGACATAGGTTGTTGCGGCTGCAGGTGTTGCATCTCGCGCTCATCATGCCTTGCTGTTGCGCCAGAGCGGCCCTGTCCACCCGAGGCGCTCAAGGCCATAAGACTAGCCAGTGCGGAGCTGGTCTTGACGTCGTTTGTCATTGACGATGGCGCTCCTGATTGCGGTGGTGGTGGACCATGGCCGTGACCAAGACCATGTGGTGGAGGGGCATATCCATGACCTACGGGAGAGCCGCTCTCGCGGATGGAATGAGGCATTGGAGGCGAACCAGCAGCTCCAGCATGATGAGGATCCAGGGCTTGATCGAGTCCGTTGAGCACAGCTGCTGCCCTTCCCAAGAGCATCGACAAATGAGAAACCTCGCGTTGCAAGTCTTGACGAGTCTGCTGAAGCACATCTGCATTGGCAGCCATCCCTGGCAAGGAGGGCGGTGCCGCTGGCGGTGTCGGATGATTACCAGATGCACCAATGGCTACGCCATTCATGGGCATGGGTGGTGACGACGGCTGTCTTCGGTGATGACCATATTGATGGTGGTGAGGAGGGGGAGGACCCTGCTCCTGCTGATGTAGCTCAGAGGGCCGTGGAAGGGATTGGTGATGGCCTTGATGAGCTGGATGAGGTACAGAGATTGGTGGCAAATGGGATGGGCCACTACCCCCATTACTGCCAGCTCCAACACGCTCACGTTCACGATCTACAAGCCCCTCATTAGGACCCGAGTTGCCCATCGGCGGTGCAGGATGGTGATAAGGAGTGGCGTATCCGGAGCTCGTTTGGCTGGAAGCGCCTTGTGTAGGTGAGGACCCTGAGGTGAAGTGGTGGCCGCCCTGAGAAGGTGGAGGGGCCGGCGCCTGCGATTGAGATGAGTCTGAGGGATGGTACTCATGACCGGGCTGAGTGGCTCCTTGAGCACGGTACTGCTGATGGTGATATGGCTGCTGTGGGCCACCCTGAGAGTAGCGAGGGTAAAGAGGCGGTGAACCTGGAGGCGGCGGACCGGACGAGTGCACGATGCCTGTGGAGGACAGTCGTGTGTTCGATGAGGACGAGGACACGGTTGCATACCCAGGCAAACGATGATTCCATCCTGACGCTTGCTGCGAGGCATGCATGCTTTCATCCATATCCCGGGGAGCATGCGATGGATGCGCATAAGCATGTGTCGACTGTTGATGCAGATGGTGCTGAGGCTGGCTGTGGGGGTGGGTCTGTTGCGCGTGAGGGTGAGGATGCTGCTGAGAGTGCTGCTGAGGTGGTGGGGGCTGGTGCTGGAGTGGATGCTGTGTCGAGTGTGAAGGAGGAGGCGGAGGCGGCTGGACTCGAGGTGGTGGAGGAGGCGGGTGCATGGGATGCCGCGACATGCTCATCGATGGAGTTGAATGATACTGTCCATGTCCTGGATGCATGTTTAGGACGTATCGTGGTGCGCTTGGGTGCGACGACATATGCTCTCTCATGTGGCCATGAGGATCCTGTGACCTTGGGGGCTGCTGCGAATAAGGCGGTCCTTGGTGGCGAGGCGAGTTGCTGTGATGGTGACCCTGGTCGCCATCTCCAATATTTTCGATGGGTGACATGCTTCGACGATAGCTTGAAGATCCTTGCTCCCGATGCGTCCAGTCTGGGTGGCCATTTGCGGCCCGCGAGGGCAAGACGTAATCATCGATCGTTGGCCCACCCCTGCCTCCACCAGAGCTCTGGAGTCGTCGACGCTTTGCAGAATTCGGACCGTGGTCAGCCTGTCCATCATGTGCATTTTGCTCCATGGGTGTTATTGATGGGGGTGTTCGAGGGCGCTGCAGCGGTCTGGGATACTGCAGCCTCTGGTGATACTGAGGTGGCGGTTGATGGTGAATCTGATGCTGGTGCTGATGCTGATGCTGATGCTGCTGTTGTTGTTGCTGTTGTTGAATGCCTTGCTGCGGTGCCAATGGTGGTGAGTTGGCCATGAGATTGACTCGTTTCCTACGCTTAATGACTGCTCTCTTCATCGTCACAGGACGATGGACGTTGTGCAGTTTGTAGTAGAGCCCGCAAGCATTGCAGATGGTATTGCCTCCGCTGTCGCGTCGCCACAAAGGCGTGGTGGTTGTTCGGCAGTTGGCGCAGATAAGGTGTTGACGGCTTGTTTGCTGTTGGTTATAGGACGGACATCCTGAACAGGTGTGTGCGCCTCCTGTGCCGTTGCAGTTGCCATCTCCAGGACATGATCCTGAGCATTTGTTGTCGTTTGCCTTGTCCTCCGCAGCATGTGGTGCGGCTGTTGCAGTTGGGGCTGCCTTTGAGTTGGCATCTGCAGAGGTCTTTTCGGAGGAGGCAGCGGAGGATGGGTCCTGGGCGGGGGCGTCGTTGGTGGCTGGGATGGATGCGGTGGAGGAGGCAGGGCGGAGATTCGGATCCTCAGAGTCGTCAGTGTCGATAGCAGCGGGGTCGCCTTTCTTCAGGCCCATGTTGCGCTTAAGCCATGGAGGCCGTATCAGGTTCCTGGCTTTGAAGTAGAGGCCTAAGGGGGCAAGGGTACGATGATGGGTTAGCGAAATGCATTAGTTGGTGCATGATGTGAGTGATAAGGTTGGACGGCATAGAGTTCAAACTGTGTGCGACCACAAATGCCATTCATCTCCGTCGTCTCCATCATCGCACAATCACAAAAAAAAGGAGGGGGAGGGGGGGGGTGAGGCGCACACACGTCGACAACACAGTCGTCAACACAATCTCTCCGACAATCAAATCAATCGCCAAGATGCGGAAAGAGCCAACGCAACCCCACCCAACGCCCTCCATAGGAAGAACAACAAGAGGTAATGGCACATCGTGTCAGCAATGAGCCAGCAAATCGCTCCTTTTGATCTATTCTTAAAATAACCCGATTCCATTGCCCACCACACTCGTTCCCTGAATCAAGAACACATGTCTGTGCATAAACAATAACACATATTCACACACACATTGTCTCTCTTCTCCTTCTCTCCCCCTTTCCCTCTTTCCCTCTAATTAAATGGCCGTTGCAATGAATGCTTGCCTGGTCTTTTTTTTCTGATCGCGATCAAACCTTGTTTTTTTCCCACCTTCCCCGTTAGTTCCTCTTCCCCTCCTAGGAATCGTGTGCGGAACCGATGGGCCTACTCGTAGAGCAACACAGTCAAACGAGAGTGCTGCATCGGCAACAGGAAGTGGGCTGATCCTCTCAATCCTTCCTCATTGTGTCCCGCCAATGTCTGTTGTATGTTTGTGGATTTTCCATGCATTGTCGTGTGATGATTAATGAAGAATAACACAAAATAAAAATATGGCCCGGAGCATTTGTTTTGGTTGTGTGTATGTTTGACCAATGGTCTTCCGTCTCTCGGAAAGTACTGATGCTACGCCCGTCCGTCTGCGGAACGAGAAGTGAAGGGAATGGCCTATAGATCTGATACCTGTCCCTAATATTGTATCCATGCTCATGTTCACTCTTTCCTTGTTTGAGTTCCAGTTTTTTCTCGCTCCGCTACACTCCCCGAGGATCTTTTTGTTTCTTCCCACAACACAAGGAGAGGGGGAATAATGTGATTTCTCCTACGCGCGGTGTTCGCGCAACCTCGGCATACCCACAACGAAGACCAATAACACATGCACACCCATTCTCTTCCATATAAAAAACCACCAAACAAGCTGTCTATTTTTACATACCGCACGCATTGCAGATCGTTTGTCCGTCGCTAGCTCGTCTCCAAAGTGGAGTCGACGTCGTTCCGCAGTTGGCACAGCTCGTGGCCGTGACGCCTGCTTTGGATTCTTTCTTGAAACTGGTGCCAGGAACCTTGCTCGATCGAGGAGATCCAGCCGTATCCGTCTGCTGAGGTGCCAACCGCGGCGATGGTGTCTTTGATCCAGAACCACCCATTGCAGCCGAGGAAGACCCGTCTCCACTGGCAACAGTAGAGGGGGAACCGGGCGACGCCATCCGCTTTTTGCTTGGAGCTGAGAATGAAGGGGCGACTGAATTTTTCGTAGAGGGCGGCGGAGATGAGGACCCGGCAGAGACGTCAGCCATGTCTGTATCTTGCTCGTCTGGCCTAGCCAGGTCGCGCTCCATATCCATGGCACGCTCTGCATCCAAATCTACGTCGTCTCCGATCATTTCTTCGTCCTCTATAATTTCGTACTCTTCGTCTTCGACTGCCTCGTACTCTTCTGCAGATTTTTCGTCTTTTACTTTGTAAAGATCATCCTGACCCGTCGTGTTCGATACCAATGTTGCAACGTGCGCTTTTGGGCTCGCGATGTGGATATCGCCATGCTTCGACGCAGGCGTTGGATAAGCATTGGAATAAGTGCTGCCTCCAAGAGGGCGATGTGCGACATCGACCTTTGAAAAGGACGATAAGGAAGCTTGGGGCCCGTGATTGAAGGTCGGGTAGAGTTTTGGGGAGATGATGGTTGTTGGTGTGACAGAGGAGAGTGAGGAGAGCGGGGCACTTGATGAAAGTCTAGATTTCAACGAGGATGAGAGCGCGCTTGAGGTAGGGATCGGGTGGCCCTTATCGACGGTACCCAGAACAGATGTTAGAGACATGGGCGAGGGGGACGGCGATGCAGGAGGACCAGCAACCGATGGTGATGGTATAGTTAATGGTGATGGACGAGCGGTCGCATTGGCGTCAGCGTGTGGCGTACTTGTTAGGCCCGCTATCGTTGCTGTGTTCTCTGCCTTGATAGGAGATGTTGCTGTCAACGTTGCCGAGGATGTAGAGGGTGTTGGTGAAGAAAGCGAGACCGAAGGGGAAGGCGAGAGCGGCGCGACAACGGGAGGGGTAAGTGGGGATGGTATCCGGGCTACCATGTGTGCATCCTGCTTGGAGAGCGGGGACGCTGCAACGTTCTGGTGGCCGTCGTTGTTGCTGCACTCCATGTTGTTGTGGCTGCTATTGTCGTTGTTGATATTGTCGTGTGCTTCCACTTGCCGGGTGGTAATTATAGACAACTCTGCCGACGGCGTTGCTGCAGAGAGTGATACAGACACAGACAAAGATGGTGGCGATGATGGCGATGGCGATGACGATGATGATATCGTGGCTGTGGCGGTAGCCGTGGTTACAGCCGTTGGCCGTTGCTTGGCCTCTTGGCTCAGCTTTGCAGGCGACTCCCTGTCTGTTGAGGGGACAGATGGGACAGTCGGGGCAGCTGCGACCACTGGTGCTGTTTCAGCCAGGGACATGAGCAGATGTGTGAGGGATGATGCAGGGTCTATGTGGAGATGGATGATCGAGGATCGAGGATCGAGGTTAGCACGCACTCCTGGTCGAGGCAACGAGGGGTGCGTTTGATTTAGGGAAGTCGGCTTACAGTCTCTCTGATTTTAATGGCGTGCGATGGAAAGATGGATGAGAAGGATGGGGGGAGGGAGAGACCGAAGGAGGGAGACTTGGAAGGAGGGAGCGGGAGGCGACGCGAGGGAAGGGGAGGGAGCGAATGATGGCGTGGATGATGAGAGGATGATGAAGGAGACACGGCGATGCAAGAGCGGAGAAGGCAAGCGAGATAGGAACGTGATAGTGTATCGATTGGAGTCCAATGGACGGTGGGTGGGGAGAGAGGAGAGAAGAGAGAGCAAGCAGAGTAGGAAGATGATAAAGGTCCTTCGTCTGTACGGCTGATACCATATCTTATCTGCGATTTCCTCGCCTCCGATGTGATCACGCACCTGCATCGCCTCGTTTTAATCGCATGGCCTGTGGAATCGTCGATCGATGTCACTGCGCTCCCTCTGTGCGCCCATCCACATTGGCACAACACCCAGCGTGTCCACAAACACGCACGGGCGCAGCAGACTCAAGATCATCTATGCCATCCAGCGATGCACAGCCGACACTGCCGCATCCATCACCCAGCAGACGCGATATGCAATAGCGTGTGTGATGAACGGGTCAGATGCGACATAATCATCGTATCGCAGTTCATACACAGGACAGAAACTGGCATTCATGTGTTGATTCATCAATCCTTGCTTTCATGAAGATGTAAGCGATTGCATAGCTGGGACATGCCAATACTGATTATTAATCTTGCCACGCTGAAGGAAGCGAGATAGATCCCGTCCTTCAGTCCAAGCTTCTATCGTGAGGACTTAAAATCGGAGCCGATTCGAAGCACAAGTAAAGGCGGATCGAGAATCTCCAGCAGAAACTGTCGCATAACAGTGCCGAGAGCGAGTGCGAGTGCGCTAATCTTTTCAATTTAATTGACCTTTGTAATGCCAGTAGCAATGCGACACCCTGGTGGCAGAGCCATATAAGGAGTCATGATGATCAACTTGGTCCAAACTGATACCAGCTTGCCAAAATGGCCATATCGTATCGAACATAGAGCCGAACAGAGTGAGGATGGTTTGGATATGCAAGGATCAGGCTCCAAGGAAAAAAAATGGGACAATCAGATAACATCTACGGACGCCTGTGCTTATCAGATTGTTATGGGCGAGATTTTGCTCGGCCATGTTGGAGAATCAGAATCAGAAGCACCCAATCGCCCAGTGGCGTGCTCCCTCCGGCTGTTCGCTAATTTTATCTGAGGGCAGTTTCTGCTCATCTCGGCTTTGTACGGGTAGTCGGGCAGACTTGATGGTTCGTCTGCCTCAACATGCAGCGCGGTATATAATACAAATGTGCGATAGGGAACACACCTCGATCTGCACCATCGTAAACTAAAAAACGCCACCATCGAGTGCGAAAGATCAAAGTCAAGATTTGATATCAGCAGGTCTGATAAATCCAAATTGAATGCTCAGCCTCTTTTGCAGTGAGATCTTGGCAAGATAGTCAGGCCAAGATCTCGGCCAAGAGAAGCGACACCGCTGTTTTATTTTCTGAGACACAAAAAACCTCGCTTTCTTTCCTACTCCGTCTGGACACACAAGGCGGGCGCCATAGACACTAACACAAGTGCGCCAAGTTTATGATGAAACTATGTATATCGACTGTGCATCAAAAACGAACGGATATTTGAAGGAAGCGGGGCACATTAGCAACCTAGACTATGGACTATGGAGCTGTTCATATCGGGGCAGACTGTGCGAATTGCCTCTCTCAACTGCTAACCTCATGAGGAAAACGTGAGGACTAAATTCCTACTTTAGCTTTTGCATTGCTGCTCTCAGTCAGCCACTGCCCCTATTTTTTTTACCTTTCCTCCTTCTGTTCCTCTTTCTCGTACTTTTCCTCCGGCGTATGAACGCACAAAGTGAACGCGGAGAGACGATTTTCGAGGCTAGAGAGGCTCATCAGATCAAACCAGCTCAGAAGATATAAAAACGAGGGAGTCGATCTCCACCAAATCTCTCACCCGCAACCTCTCATATCTCTTATTCTCCTATTTCTGTTCGAATAGCTCTCCTTCTCCCACCTTGACTTGTCACCTCCAGTTTTCAGGTTCGTTCCACTTCTTAACACTTGCTGACAGTCCGACAGTCGTTTTATTCTTCGTTACGGATCCAACGTTACATTTCGTGTAAGTGATCGGGCTCGACTCGCCTGACGCTTCGCTGCTCCGCCTACACCTTCGATGAGGACAGAGCAACACCATTGTACGCGTCTTGAGGGTGGACAAGGAAGTGCAAGCATGTACATGTACTTTGGACATGACCATCGCTATATCGCGTATCGTCCGTTGTATGCGCTATCCGTTTCTCTTTCTTCCCCCCATGCATTCCTTTTCCACCGTTGTTTCCGCTATTGTTTTTGCAGCTCGCCTCTTCTCTCCTCCGTCTTTCGCATCACTTTTGTCTATCGTTCCCCACGCTCATGTCTGTATGCAACCCCCTTTGAACTGACAACGTGACGATGGTCTCCCCTAATTTCGTATAACTTATTCGCTCAAGTTTTATCCGCTGTTATCCACTCTCCACTCGTTATCTATCATCTCTTGCTTGGCATATTCGTTGGACTTTTAGCGCTTGACGTCTGTATATCTATATCATTCAACATCATGTCTACGCCAACTCTTGTAGTCGCTCATGACGCCGGTAACGGATGCCAGATATGCTTGAGCAAAAACCAGCAGATTCTAGCAAAAGATGAGGTGATTCGAGCAAAAGATGCGGTCATAGCAGCTAAGGACGATGCGATCATCCAAAAGGATCTTGCTCTCAAGACGGAGCGGGAGCTGAGAGAACAACTTCAGAAGCAGCTCAAAGTTGCTTCAGCAGGAGGTATATTGAAAAGACAACCAACATAAGCATGGTCTTTTCACGTGCCTCGCTTCCTTCAGAAACTTGACCCATTTGCATTTCGGTGTGCACTGTAGTTAAAAAGAAATCGAGCCTCGCCAACATCAAATCTGTTAGCAGCCAGGCGCAAGGTATAGCGCAGAAGATGAGTGGACTTGTTGATTTGGCCCATCCATGACATGTCTCCAGCGAGAACAAATGCATGCTGTGCTACTATGATTGACCTTTCATTGTGTGGCGGTTATAGAGGAGAAGGATGCGCTGACGATCTACATCCGCAACGTTTCAGAGAGTGTCACCTACGAGATGCTCCATGACGCCTTCTCGGCCTTTGGCACAATCCGAACTCTTAACGTCGTCCACCCTAAGGTTTGAAGAAGAGGATGGCGTTTTGACCGGCTCAGCGTGCTTTGCTTGAGGTTTGTCTTGATAATTGACCGCTCAAACCCTATCATTGATAGGCATGTGCCTTTGTAGAGTTCGCAAGCCCTGAGGCTCATCAAAATGCCCTGGCAGCGACCTCAGTTCCTGTTGGTGATGGACACGAGAATGTCCTCACGGAGAAGCGTGTCCGCAAGCAGCAACAACCGTTGTCCTTCACACGTCGCCTCTCGGCTAACAATCTGAAATCAATGGCATTCAGCAATAATACTCAAGCCGCTTACACGCCTCATGCTGTCAGTATTACTGCTGCCACTACTTCTGCAAGCAAAGAAACAACTATTGGCAATGGCCACGACGCCAATAGCACGAGGCGAACATGAAAGGAGTCAATGCTGCAAATGAAGAGGATGAAGTCTGTGATCTCGCCGAGGCGGGTAGAGAAAACAACAAGCCAGCTCATTTCTTGTTCTCAACATACATAGTTCTCCTTGCAATAGCCCACTCTGAAGCGACCTAGCATCAGGACCTTGGGAGCGCCATATTTGTGTATCGTTCTATAGGTCGCCCCGATCGCTGCATTCCATTTGACCTCATTTTGTAGCGCCTCGTCTATTCTTCTAATGTCCACAATTGCAATAAACTGTGTGGCTGCACAAAACATATCCGAGTCTTTAAGAAATGGGCACCATTCCCGTAACCTGCGCGGAAGAGGGGTTACCATTGAGCATTCTATGCCATTTTACAATTGCATCGCACTGGCGCAACGTCGTACAAGCACAAGCAATAATTGCTCCTCTGGGCCATGGCTTAACAAAAGTCAAGCAAGTTCTTGAGAAGGGTAAATGCCATGTTTTTCATGTCGCACTTTCTTGCTAAATCTCTTTCCAGTCCTCGTCTCAACTTTCTTTCTTATCTTCTCTCGTTTGTTCTCTCCTCCGCGCCTTTTATCTATCATCGAATATGTCCACAATAGACGCTAGAAGATGAAGGGCAGTTTAAATTCCGGCCTCAGAAGGCAAAGCACCGTGGAACTACAGTAAAGACTCGCAGGAGCAGTATGACTACACTGTCATTGGGGTTTCGTCTATCTCCTCCATGCGCACTCCATCCAGCCTCTGCTATACCAGCGTGTACCTCCATGGATATTCTCTTGAGATCGCTTGTTCAATCCTTGTTTCTGTTATCCGTTCCTTTAGGCGGTGCCGCAGGATGTGTCGTCACAGCCAGGATAGCGGAGGATCTCAATGTCAAGGCGCTTGTCCTGGTAGCAGGATATACAGATGAGCCGCTGATTTTACGCGCTCCTGGTCTGACTTTTGCAAGGTTTGGGCCCAAGGATGACTGGAACCTGAGTGCCACGCAACAGGAGCACGCTTCCGGACGCTCCCTGCTACAACCGAGAGGCAAGATGCTGGGATGGCCCTCTGCCATGAACGCTATGATGTACCACCTAGGACCTGCTTCGGATTATGACGAGACGTTGGTGCCAACTTGAAGGACCATCTCGGCCTCACCATCTTTTACCAAGCAAACGATCGCTGCAAAACCGTTCAAGAGAGCCTCAAATTCCGAGCTGGTTTAACCTCTCTTCTCAGCTTTGCGAAGCACGGTACTGGAACTCTGACGACTAATCCTGCCAAAGGCGTCTTTTTTGTGCGCCTGGAGGACAGAGCGCCAGAGTTTGCTGAACGCGAAAAGGCAAATAGAACGTGCCTAGACAGGACGAGTTGCCCTCAATCGCCGCATTTGGAACTCATCTACTTGCCGGGTTACCGTCGCGGCCAGGGCACTGTATTGCCTTCCGATTTAAATAAACCTTGCGATCCTTCTATGTTGATGAGACTACGCACAACAAAGATTTTTGTAAAAAGTGAAACCTGGATGTTGATATGGCTAATCTTATTTACGCGATCGGCTCTCACACATGCTGCACAGTCAACATTCGAACCAAGCAAACTGTGGGTGATTGGAGCCACTCATCGACCCGCACTATCTGTCGGAATCATTTGATGTGAGGGTGTTTGTGGAAGCAGCTCGATTCTTGCGAATGGTGAGGTGTAAGCTTAATGAGGACCCTGAGATCGGAGGCTGGGAGGTGCATCCAGGCGAAAAGGCAGCTGCAAATGGTGATTACGAGGCTCCACAGAGACATGCTGGAGTAAATGTTGAGACATACTATCATCCCGTGTCCACCTGCAAGGTTCGGTCATAGTGTAGCATACTGCGCACACAAGGCTTCATCCCCACAGGCTCTGGCTCTAACTTGTATTGACTCGTGTTTATCCCGATCATCTTCCTTTCCCTCGCTCGGGTCATACCGAGATGGACCCTTCGTCCGATTCCATGTCGGTGGTCGAGGCACGCCTGAATGTTTATGGGATTGAGCGTCTCCGAGTAATCGATGCAAGCTTCATACCCAAGGTCCCTGCGGCGCACGCATGCGCCCCAATGGTGATGATTGCGGATAAGGGCAACGCAAAGGACTGGTTCGACCCTGAGGTCCAGCCCAGGGAAAACCAATGGCGGAGTAAAGACACCAAAGAGAGTCATCAACACCCAATCGGACAGAGATGGAGAGAGACATGTAAAAAAATGAACTCTAATACGAAATCACACAGGTACGCAGGGGCATGACCATATTTAGGCACTGAGAACCCTCCGCTATGTGGGATCACAAACATGGTTTCCGAGGTTTCATTCGCAAATTCTTAAATATGCCTCGACCCCCCAAATGTCCGAGCATCATTCACAAGTATCCACCGATATCCGTATCCCACATCCACACATCCACACATCCACATACCCACCCACACCCACATACCCATCCATACCATGCCTTCCCTTGCTACAGACTCTGCCGCCCACAAGATGGAACACATCGAGCGGTCCAAGCTCTACACCGACCCCGTCTACCGCTTCCAGTATGTCGCCAACTTCATGGACTTTGGCGATGACGACGTCGACGCCATCAAGGGCGCCGCTGAGCTCATCAAGCCCCTTGTCCCTACCGTCGTCGACGCCGTCTACCGAAAGCTGCACACCTTCGACATCACCTGGGACGTCATGGCTAAGCGCCACGAGGGCTTCACCCCCAGCGGATCCAAGGTCATCGAAAAGTCGTCCGAACTCAGCGAGGATGCAGACCAGATCAAGTTCCGCAAGGACATGCTGAGCCGCTACTTTGCTAAGCTGCTCGAAAACCCCTACGACGAGCGCATGATTAAGTACCTCGAGTACGTCGCCCGCATCCACACTGATACCCCCACCAAGAAGAGCAAGATCAACGTCGATCTGATCCACATCAACGCATTGCTTGGCTACGTCGAGACCGTTCTAATCGGAGGTGTCAAATCGCTCAATCTGGACCGTGACACGGAATACAAGGCCATCACCGCTTTCGGAAAACTGCTCTGGATCCAGAACGACTTCTTCATCAAGTTCTATTGCAGGGACGGAGCTGAGTACCTTGAAGACTCTGCCTCAGCTAACACGACTGCCGTGGCCGTGAGACAGCCTGGCATCTTTGCCCGTCTCTGGAACTTCTTCTTCTAGACATTACCCTCCAGCATTTAGAACCTTGTACGTTATTCTTGTTACCTGTAAACGAAAAATAAATAGCATGTATCCTTATTTAGTGTTTCATGTGGGTGTTTTTATTATTATTGTTGCCACTACTGTGGATCAATATCCATGCTGACCAGCTTCAGCTGGCCACTGTAAGCACTCTCCTGTCGTAGTCGCTTGTGGCTGAGATTCTGCTCGAGCTCCTCCATTGCACTCTGCTGCTCCTTGCGCATCCTCCGCCTCTCCTTTCTCCACTCTGATTTCATTGCCACAACACCGCCAACCGAACCTGATCCGCTGACATTCAGGTTACCACTCAGCGAATCTCCACGATGATGCCCACTCTGCAGTTCATGAAGCTGTGACTGATGGAGTATGCGGCCACTCTCGCGGTTAGAGGCGCTCAACTGCTGCTGTCGCTTTGAAAACTCATAGTTGACAACAGGTAAAGCCTCCAGTTTTGTGAGGGCTCGTCGATCAATGCTTTCTGCCGATTCCTGTTCTTCCTTGACTATTAATAAGTCTGCTGTTACTCCAGCTGCGGATCCGTCCTTATGAGCTGCCGCCATTGCGACCTTATTTTCCGCTGCCATGAGCCGCTTCAAATTTGATTCCACGAGTCGAGATTGCTCGGCATTGAGCTCTCTGATCTTTTGAGGATCGGTTGGTCGTTTTACAAACACCTAAAATGGAGGGGTGAAAGAGGTGTGTTCAGGAAGCCTGAGTCTAGCGCTCTCATCTTGTCTTTTTTGCCTGTGTCGCCTACATAGCACTTACAGGGGTCTGTTTGTATGAATGCTTGCTAGGGAAAGGTGGCAGATGGTCCGGTACAACCGTCCTTGCAGTGACTTTTGCGCCAGGTGTTGAAGACGCTGCTGGCTCTTCGTCTTCGCTATCAGAATTGTCTTCAATATCGGAATCCAGCAAAGCAGCTCTTCTCTCCTTTTTCTTCTGTGGTTTAGCTATCGTTTCCTGCAACGGTCCTCGGAGCAACGGTGTTTCTAATAACTCATCAAAGCAGCAATACACAAAAACATTTTTTTAAGCGTTAGTTATTGTAGTATCGCTGCTTGAATACCCTGCCTGTACTTTGTGTCGGTCGAAAAACTGATGATTGCATACTTGAATGTGAGGCGGTCTTGACATACGACGCCAGACTGGCGGGGTTTAGGTTCATGTCAGCGAAAGCCTGCTGAAGGTCGTGAATATTGGGCCGCGTGCGCCCTGCAAGTTCTGCAAAGGAGTGGGCAATAGAGTACATTTGTTGGGTATCTAGTTCCGTATGTCAAAGAGCTGCCCTGTTACAAGCTGCGTGGAGAATCCTGCAACAATTTGCAACCATTTCTTCGGATAGGTTATGTGACCCTTACAGTTTTCAAAGGCATGGGTAAGCGATTCGAGGGCCGAGGCGGTGATGCCCTCAAAACCTGCATCCAGTGCCAGCACCGAGACGAGTTTTCTGCACGTTGCCTCTGCGGTGGCACTGTCCATAATATTTTTGGGAGGTGCGCGTTGGCTCCATGGCGATGTAAGAACTTGCTTCTGGCGTGGCTTCTGTCCCAATCCCTGTCCATGGCCCCGCATCCTGGTAGCACTGGTACTAGGTGCAGGGGTGCTGTTGCTCGAAGGCTGGAAAACGGCAATGATGTCCGACATTACTACTCATGTATCTGGGTGCGGATCTCTTTGTGCTTGACTGATTTGTGTTGAATGGATTGAAGAGCGAAGCCAAGCTGCGGTGCCAACTATATAGTGGCTTGCAAGGACTAGAAGTCACGGCTGGAGGCTGGACTCTGGAGAGGGAGAGTAAGTCAAGCGGAGAATGCCTTCGCCCCCACATCTCTCCCACACACACTCCTCTCCATTCCCCACCTCCTTCTACTATGGCAGCGTGCCCTCATGTCTCAACCGTCCGTCTCTCGGTGCCTTCGCACTCTGCACAGATCTACAAGGACGAGTGCACCCTTTGCTACGACAGCCCCGTAAGCCCTTTCTTCTTCAAAAATCGTGTGGAGGCGCGTGGACTCTACGAACGCGTGTTTGCCTTCGGCCGCGCTCAACTTTACACCTATGAGCGATTCAACTCACTCTGCCTATTTCTAACCATACATTGAACGTGAACGTTTCCAAAGGATAACGAGGGCGGTCTGGACGTGTGCCTCTCCTGCTTCAACGGAGGCTGCACTGACCCTGAGCGTTACCATGCCATCCAGCACTACACCAAGTCTGGCCATCCACTGGCACTAAACATCAAGCGAGTCAAGTTGCCAAAGGATGTCAGGGTAAGTCTTGAAAATCGCGCAGTATCTCGCTGCGCAGGCGACCGCAGTTCACTTTAATGATTAGACACTAACACATCCCGTATTCTAGAACGGTGAAGAACCTCCTCAGAAAATTACAAAGATTGCGATCGTACCCGAAAACGACGCGGACCTTTACGAATACTTTACCACTGTCAAATGTTACGACTGCGGCGGCGTCGAGGTCGACAAGACTGTAGGAGAGGTGAGCAGCATAATCCAGTGCCATGTACCCTATGACACATTTGCGCTTCAAACTAAGGACCTCTCTTCCCCTCCAGATCCCGAAAGTCGTCGACGCGATCATGACGTCGTTGTCAGCCTCCCGGCAATCCGAGATCAAAGCCTGGGAAGAAGAGATCGTCTCTTGCGAGCATATCCAAAACCTCAATCAAGTATCCGAAAAGACTGTCTCAGCAGGTATGCATGCGATGAGGATGACGCATACCACATCCTCACCTGCTTGCGAATAGGGGCAGGGGCTGAGTTAAAAGTGGGGCGTAATTGACTAAAACTACATCTTGTTGTCGCTGCAGAGAATGCTCACTGTGCCAATTGCGATCTTAAGGAGAACCTGTGGCTCTGCCTTGTGTGCGGCAATCTCGGATGCGGACGTCAGCAATTTGGCGGTACTGGTGGCAATGGCCATGGACTTGCCCATTTTGATGCAACAGGGCACGGCGTTGCTTGCAAGCTTGGGACTATCACGCCCGAGGGAACAGCAGGTTTGTGGATTTGCTAGAAGATCTAGAAGATCGATGCTAAATGAGTGTATGTACCCTAATACGGCTCCTGATGGAATTCGTAGACATTTATTGCTACCATTGCAATAACGAGCGCTCGGACGATCAACTGGGAAAGCACCTAGCACAGTTCGGCATCAAAGTCGAGTCGCAGCAGAAGACTATTAAATCTTTAACTGAGCTGGTTAGTAAAGCCGCCTGCGTAATATAACTGACGATCACATCGTTGATAAGGTGCAGAGCTAACTGCATTGCACCTCTGTTCATTGTTAGTCCTTGGAACAGAACCAAAATTTCAACTTTAACATGTTTACCAAAGATGGCAAAGCATATGAGCCATTGTTTGGACCTGGCTACACAGGATTCAAGAACCTCGGCAATAGGTAAGGACATCTGCTCATTTTTTATAGAGGTCAAAAAACTGCGACAGTCTTGATGCTTTTTATTGAGGTCTGAACAAACTTGTCTGTTTCATAGCTGCTACATGGCCTCGGTTCTTCAATCGGCGTTTGACCTCCCAGCCTTTGTTTCGAGGTGCGTTGTAGTGTCTATAATAAGAAATCGTCTGACGGCTATCTTTTGTGAATTTAACAGAGTGATCGACATCATCTAGATATAATGATCTCGAGCACTCGCAAAAATGCCCTCAGGAGCCAGGAAAATGCCTGCAGTGCCAGTTGGCAAAGGTGGCCGATGGCCTTTTAAGCGGACGCTATTCTACACCAGTGATTTCTGACAGTGGAGAGGTGCAAGGCCAGGACGGCATAGCACCAGGAATGCTCAAGGCCCTGATTGGGCAAGGTCATCCCGAGTTCTCGACCATGAGGCAACAGGTATGAGTACACTTACTTTCTTTTTCAAGGCCTAGTGAAGCCCTTCTGACAGCGATGAACTATTGCTATAATCACCATGTGCGCTGTGTGGCGTCAATAGGACTCGTTCGAGTTTTTCCAACATTTGGTTAAGACTATAACGCAGAATGAGCGCAATAGTGGCAATGACCCTACAAAGACATTCGAGTTCTCAAACGAGCAACGTCTACAGTGTACCGACTGCAAAAAAGTCCGATACTCTCGAGTCACTACAACAGCACTCACCATCCCAGTCCCTGCGACCAAGAAGGCTAGCACAGGCGAGGAAGATGAATATGAAAGCGTTACTCTCGAACGATGCCTCGACGCCTATGTTTCTGTGGAAACTCTCCCTTACAATTGTCCCAGTTGCCAAAAGAACACTTTTGTCAACAAGTAAGAATGTTATCCTTCCGTTTTCTTTGTCATGACTCCGTTTACAAACGTAAGTTTACTGATTCATCTTCCTGTTGGATATAGAACGAACCGGTTCGCAACGTTCCCAGAAGTACTGGTGATCAACATGAGACGCTTCGAGTATCAGAATTGGGTTCCAAGAAAACTGGGTAGGTCTAGTGAACTGTTTGACTATTCCCCATTGGGCCTTGTCCTTTTTGGTATACTAATAGGATACACTATTGTCTTTGATAGCCGTACCAATCATCTTGTCGGAGGGTGAGATTGACCTCGAAAAGTATCGCGGACATGGCCAACGGCCGAATGAGGAGTCCCTTCCGGAGGACACCCCAGCAGCTTCCGCAGGCCCCAGCTATGATGAAGCGGCATTAGAACAGCTCCAGATGATGGGTTTCCCACTGGTCCGCTGCCAGAAGGCGCTCTTGGCGACCAATAACCAGGGGTCAGAAGTAGCTATGGACTGGCTCATTCAACATATGGAAGATCCTGACATCGATGATCCCATCGTGACAAACACCTCCTCTGGTGCGGCTTCAAGCGCCAACCCAGAACAGATTGCTCAGTTGGCAGACATGGGCTTCACGGACAAGCAGGCCAAGAGGGCTCTGAAAGAGACTGGCGGGGACATGGAGCGTGCTGTCGAGTGGCTCTTTAGCCACATGGATACACCCATGGATGACGATGAAGGCGGAAGCGCAGCCCCCGCTGATTCTGCAGCACACCTTGATGCGACAAAGAAGGGTAACTATAAGCTTTCATCTTTTATATCGCACAAGGGACCGTCAGTTCACTGCGGACACTATGTCAGTCACATCAAGAAGGGTGACCAGTGGGTTCTCTTTAACGACAACAAGGTTGTTGCAGACCTCAAGGCGCCCATTGGCGATGCTTACATGTACGTTTTCAAGCGGGTGTAAAGTGCCTAGGGACATAGTCTAGATTGTTTGTCATGGCAATAGCTGGATTTATTGGTTTGTTTTCTAGACAACGAAATAAAGACGTGCGGAAGAGCTAGTATGAGCTTCAGCTCCCATGATGGCTGTGCCCTTGCTCCTAGCGGACGCACTTGCTACATCCCAACCCAGTGGGACAGCGGGACAGCTGGCGGTGACACCCATGTAATTTGATCTGAGAGTTTTCCATGTCGCCAACTCCTATCCAATGTCTGTTTGGAGCTACCTTGATCAAGGCTGCCACTACAGCAATCAGTTACCATCCTCATCATCCTCTGCTGCTTCGTAATGGATCCTGACAATAAGCGAGCAGGTCGAGCAGACGACAGTATCCACTCCTAGTTCCAGCTCATCTTCAGATACGACATACTCTCCACTGCATCGACAAGGCGAGGAATAGACGCCGGTTTCTATCAACGAGTTATGCAAGATACAAGGATTGATTAGCAAATGCACTGAGAGTGTTCTGGGTAAAGACTGATCAAACGAGACACACCTTCATCGAACTCCATGTCATCTAGATCGATATCGTCGTTGACCTGCCCGTTGGCCCGAAGTCTCACAGCCTTGAGCGAAGAGTCGTAAAAGGCCCGCTGAGCTGGCAGGCGAAGGCACTCCCATGCTTCTTTGATATCTTGTAGTGGGATCAGCGTAGGTGCGATCGAGGATGTCTGCAGCGACTGGTTCTGTTGCTGCTTGTCGGGATGGTGCTATCAAAAGAATTCGTTTCAGTCAGACTGTCACCAGCAAGTCTCTCTGTGTCATAAGGCGATGCAAAGAGATTGCTCGTACGATTAGAAGCAGCTTTTGGTATTGCAGCTTGATCTCTGCGGATGCTGCGTCCTCAGAGACACCCAGAATCGCATAGTAGTCCTTGAGCATGACCGAGGGTAATGGCAAACAACATCATAGAAGAAAAAAAAAAAGGTTTTGCATGCTGCAGTTTGGGTTTGTCGGTACATCAAAGCCACTGCTGGGCACATCTTATCCCTTCCCCTGTTAAGGGTTAGGATAATTCTACAACATGGTCGATGTTGAAATTATAGAGGTCGTAGTAGGGGCGCTGGTCGTCCAAGAGT
>MU616992.1:0-27874 GCA_025201705.1 Dissophora ornata
TTTTTGGGTTAGCCCATGAAAAGTAGCTTATGGGGTTATAACTTGTGGGACCCAACAAGTTTCGAGAGCGGAAAGCGACATGTAGAGACATGTGCAGGGCGTGGTGCCAGTCGGGGGCTAATTGTCGAGCGACATACAAAAAGGATGGCCCAGTCCCCTATTTATTTAATGAAAACTTGTCTGGTGCACGGTAGAGCGATTATAAGTATGCATGGACACGGTGCCCCCCTCACTCTACTTCTGGTGCTCTTCGTTTATGTTCTTTGCGGTTTGATAGACCAACAAGTTTTGCGATCGAGCCCTTCTCATTCTGGTATTTGTTTGTGTACCTTCCCCCGTTATAATTATTTACAATTGCCGGTGTACATGTTTTGCACTTTACAATTAAAAACAGAGATCCATCTCCGTGGTCTCGCTTCGGCCTCAGTCTGGTGTTCATTCCGATAGATGGCTCGACGGAACCTTTTCGAACAGGCCTCTTCGCTCCATCCTCGTACTTCTCGACCAGCGTCATGAGTAGCAGGAACGCATACTTGCACGTCTTGTAAATAATTCGTGTAGACAAAAACAGAATAGATGAATAAAGTGTTTGTATTTCTGAATAAATAAATTAAAGTAGGGCCATGCACAACCCTACAACATCAATAATGCCAGCCGACACAACAAAAAAGGAGCTTTACTCTTGCATAGAGTACAGTATTCTGTCGTCCTTTGTTTGTCTCTCTCGCTTGGTCTCTCTTTTCCCCTCTTTTCTTTCCTTCTCTCCTTTCTCAACGACAAATTGCCTTCTACTCTTTCCCCTCTCCCTTGCTTCCCTGGCATCGTTAATCCTCCCTTTCCTTCACATCTGATTGTGCCAGCGCATCCCTCATATCCAACAATTTGTTCTTTGGTTGCCGACCTTGCCGACCCTGGTCGAAGTCATTATACCCCATCATCTATCACCCCAGGACACCGCCACCACTTCTACTTCTAGCCCTATCCCCTCAGTAGACCGCAACATCGTATTCCACACACACATACACACACACACTCACCTCTTTCATCCTCAGCGGCTCTGTTCCTTGATATATCTACCATTATTCACAGTGTCTCCTACCCACCATCTTACCAGCATCATTAAAACACTTGCTCGAGTTGTAATATAATTCATCATCAACACATCCACAAGGTAGGAAGCAGGATCATGTCGCCGCTAGAATTCCATCCATGACTCACAGGGGAATGCATGTTTTTGTCAGGATGAATTCCAGTATATTTTTCTTCACGTTGCAACCCTCTTGGTTAAATCAAACCCTTCTCCCCCGCCCTCGCCCTCGCCCTCCCCAATCTCGAGAAAAAAAATTGTCCGGCAATCACCATGGCAACACTGCTCACGTTTCCGACAGCTCTCGTAATATCTTCGTCAGCTTCCATTTATTCACTAGTTTGCTCAATGGGGCACCCAATTTTTTTTTTTCGAGATTATTATCTTGAAACAATTAACCTTCATGATCCCATCTGGAATCTTGGCCAGCATTTCATAATACCACTGCATCACGCCCCAACTTTCTTCCTTCCTCTTCATCTTCCTCTGGCTTCCTGTTCTTGTGCACTGGTCCAAACAACGCTTTAAAATACATTCCATGACAATGGGGGAGAGGGTTGGTAGACGAAAGATTCTGGTCAGAACTTTGACTGGAAAATTTTACGCATCACCCATGAAAAGCATTTCCTTTATTTGTTCCCCCTCCCTCCCCTGCTGATCACCCTCAATGGCAAGAATAGTTCCCGCTTTATCTGTCGTCGTTGGTCTCGCATATTCTCTTAAAAAAAAAGGTTCCTCCAAACCATATTTTCCTGTCCTTGCAAACGGGCGTAATGGACAGTGATGTAGAGATGAAAGGGGGCAAAGCGAGAGACAGAGACCATCGGTAGAGGATGATGATGGACATGCCCGGGGTCTCGGATCTGAGTTCAGGGTGATTGTCTAATCAGCATGATATTAATTGCTGATTTGGTGGCTATGAACACCGCCGACAGAGGCTCTACGCTCTTGCGCATGCACCCCCCATCGCACATCGGACTATACCGCATCCATCCATTTATCACTATTATTAATTACACTCAACACAGATCATCTAGCCCTCTGTCTGTACTTCTCCCTCTTCATTTTTTTTTCTCACCATCGTGCAAAAACTCAGTCCTCTGACCACTCATACCTTGTGAACCGTTCGCGCCTTCATAACAGTTCACAATTATCCGCCTCTGCAAAAAAGTATTTTCTCTTCTTTTTCCCGACCACACAGGACAGCAAATTAAAACAAAACCTTGAGGTATTATCACCAATCAAGGCGTTTGGACACAACTCATTTATCGCCCCTTTCTGGCGTAATAAGTGTCTGTTTATTTTTCTTGCTGGTTCCCTTTCCCATGTACTTGTCGCCTGTTGGAAAAGCGAACACAACGAAACTGTGTCCAGCCCGCCCTGTTGTCACCCCAATCCGTTTTGTTCTCCCATGTGCATCAATCTCGATTTTTCTTTTTTGTGTCGACCCCTGAAACACGAGCTCGTCAATAAAGCATGTGTTTACAAGTGCGTACCCTATAATTCTTCAACCCCTCTTTACTTACCACATGCACGTCTTTTCTTTTCTTTTCTTTCTTTTTTTTTAAATTCATACCGCGAAGGTCTTCCAACTGTCCCGTCCGAGCCCAACAACCCCCTTCTCTGCTAAAAGAAATGAACCGTTCCAGCCACACATCGATGCTTCAAGCTCACGCCAACGCCCCGCATTATCATGAACAGCAGCAACAGCCGCAACAACACCAACAGCATCAACAACAGCAGCAGCCCCGCTATTTTATGGATCAAGCCTCACCATCCATGTCGTCGTCGTCTTACCAGCGGGCTAGTATGAGCTCGCAACAGGGCGGATATAACAACAGCAACGATTTGGGCGGTGGCGGTTCAAACAATAACGGCCAATACCGAGCCTCACAACAATACTCAAACATGCGTTCCTCACAGCTGCATCCTCAGCAACAGCAACAGCAACAGCAACAGCAACAACCTCAACAACCCTACCATCAGCAGCATCAGCAACAAGGCTACCCTCAGTCGTCGTATCATCCATCCCATGCGCCGAACCACCACCATCATTCATCATCACCAAGCCAAGAACAAGACTATTACCAGAGTCCGCCTGCTGTACAAAATCCAGATCCGACCTTCACACAGCGACCCCATTCGCGATCCTTTTCGGGTGCTACGCATCCCCATCCTTACTCTCAATATGCCACACCCAACCCAAATCATCACCAACAACAGCAACAGCAACAGCAACGGTTGCACCATAGCGTCTCTGCAGGTCACCTACCAATAGCAGGACATCGCTCTGCACCTATCATCTTCGGTCCCGTACCAACTTCTGCTCCACCAGCGAAGCCCAATAATATAACGGGGACTGGGGTGGCACCAAAGAAAAAGGATCCGTATGCAACAGCCTGGCGCACGTACTCGAAAATCGCAGAGGAACTGAATCTGTCGAATCCAGATGGGACGCTATACCCGATCTCGAAGGAGGCAATTCTGAAGTATCTGCACCATCAGTCCAAGAGGATCAAGTCGAGTAACCTGCATTGGTATGTGAATGGACTTAAAAAGCATCAGGAGGGCCTGGGATTCGCATGGGACGACGTGCGATATGACGAGCAGGTCGTGGCGCTGTTGAAGGAGTTGACGCTGCATCCTGTTACGATCGACAGTGGCGGTAGTAATCATATATATCCTCCGACTCGGCAGGCCGCGTCAGTCTCGATGCCAATCGATACCTCGAAGATAGCAAACCTTTCAATTTCGGGCAACTCTCATTCGCAGCACTACTCGCAGCACCAGCATCACCAGCACCAGCAACAACAGCAGCCATACCCACCGTCTTCATCATCAGCCTTTCCTGTTGGATCCAAGAGACATCCATCCCAAAATCAATATGAGGAATCGCCCTCGAATCAGTCGCATATGCGACCGCAACACCACATGTACTCTGATAGAGCACAACCGCCTCCTGGAACATCCCACTCCTCCTCTAGGAACACGTCTTTCCACTCAGCGCCTGTTCCGCTGCCATCTCACCACGCCTACGACGAACGAACGGCTCAGGATCAGGTGCGCTATAAGAATAACCCGCACAGTATGGGCGAGGCCTCGCCAGCAGTCTCGAACAGCGCGACGAGCTCACCGATGTCGAGCTCGGAGATTCAGACAGGACACCATCATCAGCAGTCTCCAGCCTCCATATCGAGTGGTTCGCATGTGAAGCGGAAGCGACATGAACTGGCGTCGGCGGCGCGTTTGGTATCCCCAACGAGTATGGAGGGTGATGAATTCGACGAGAACGATTCCGTGGCACGAGGCGCTGAAGATATGGAGGGCCAGGGTGTTGAGGACATGGATGAAGATCATCGAGAGCGGGCCGCGCTCAAGCGTCATGCCTCCACGGGTACCTTGCCTAGTCAGGCCAGAAATTCAACGGTACGGGGTTCATTTTGTTATGTAGAGACCGCGTGTTCAGGAATAACGCCTTGACGACCACTTTCTCTAATGAATAACCCCCTTCTCGTTGATTTTTTTTCCCGTTTTATAGATGAGCGCGATGTCCCCGGATCACCATCTCTACCATCGCCAGGGCGACCTCGGTGGCGGTCGAGACTACCCCGTGACGACGCCATCTCCTGGACCGCGCGAGAACGAGAGTGGTGGACATTTCCGTTGGGGCAGCTCCGAGAGCGCACCTCAGAGTCGTCTCTCCCCTCCCTCCGGGTCTGTGACAGCATCATCTATTGGCTCTACGTCACCTGGAAGTCGTGCTAACAACGGTAGCAGTAAAGATTACCGCAACAGACGTCCCAATGGCGTCGTATCCTCACCCATTTCATCAGTTGCTTCCTCGAGTGGCGCTCTGAGCGGTGCGGTTTCTACTTCTGCCACCATGGCTGCATCGGGCACGCCTTCGGGTACAGCATCGGTGGTAGCCACAACATCGTCATCATCCTCAACGCCTTATAATAAGACCACTGTGCAGTTCTCGGAAGTGGTCGAGTATGCTCAGCAGTTACAGACAAAGTACGGAGGCCGTTGCCCGGATCATAGCTGGGGCTGTGTTGAGCTTGCAGATGACTATCATCTGGAACTCTCTATCAAGATGTACATGGACTGGGCAGGACTTGTCGTAAGTGCTTATAGCCTGTGACACGCTATACATTTTCTGGTCATTATGCATTTTGTTTTAACCGTTACATCTGACTTTTTTTTTGTAATAATTCTAGGCAAGCGGCCGTCTGACAATGGATGAGCTGCCAGATCTGCCCGAGTTTAGACGCCCCAGCAGCGGTGGTTCACTCGACACATCCTCGCCCACCATCACCACACTCAGGTCATCGCCTGCTCTCAAGAGCGAGGACCAGTCCCCAACTACCAGTAGCCTGGCATCCGGTCAATTTACCTTTGCACACTCTGGCAACCAGCAACGACCGCGTTCCCCATCATCATCCTCGATCTTTGGTTCTAAATCTGGAAGTGGACAGACCCCAAGAGAAGGTTTTATCAGCGACAGTCTCATGAGTCGCATTGGTAACCCTCCTCCGCACATGATCCCTTCACCCCCCTCGGCGACCGCGAAACAATCGTCTGGATCTCCATCATCTGTCTCGGCCAGAGCGCGCGCGAGAAAGATGGCGAGTAGTCCTAGCCTTGGGCAACATTCATCCTTCCAGCGATTCGGGCTCTCATCCCCACCCGTGCCTCCGGTTCCTACGATCCCTTCCTCGATAGTAGCTCAGGGACAAGCTCAAACTCAGGCAGAGCGTGTGCCTGTGAAGAAGACGAGCCAGGGCGGACCTGCTGGACAAGGATCGCTGCGATCCGAGGAGATGGAGTTGTCGCCGGACGAGGATGTGGTTCTGAGACAGGCTGGGTCGCGGGCCGTTTTTCAGAGACGTGTTGGCGGAGAAAGTGGCCGACAGGGACGCGAATACGAACATGAGCGCGATCTTGAGAATGAAGACATGGATATGGATGAGGCGCAGATGATGGACGATGTTGAGACCCATCGGTCTTCGGCGCAGTTCAAGCGCGAACAGCAATACCGAAGGGAATCGTATGAGCGTCGACCAGAGCCTGCTCCTGCATCTGCGCCCGCTCCAGCACCAGCTCCGCGCGAAAGAGCTCAGGAAGTCAAGGTTAATCCTGACATGGACTCGGATGTGGACGATGATGAGGAAAGAGGAAGTGACCCATACTTGAGGCCTGCAGAGGTTCGTAAGAAGAGCAGCGGCAATGGTGCGTCGTCGGCCAAACGCCATCAGCACCGTGAGCGTCAGGATGAAGGTGCCTATAATGATTATGAGCATTCGTCCAGGTACCACCGAAGCCAGGAGGGTCAAAATTTACAACATCAACAAGAACCCTGGGGAAATGCTTATCCGAACGACCGAGACCGAGACTATGACAGAGTTGAGGAAGTACGGATGGGAATCAAGAGTATGTCGTCGTCGTCGTCATTCGGTAGTCCTTCCATGCACAAGAGTGCGAGCGCGAACGGACCCTCGAAAATCAATCAAGATCCGATGATAACAACAACCTCAACGGCTGGGATGATGGCTAATATGCCGAATCAGCTGTCGAGGACAGAGCAAGAGGAGTATCGCCATCGGAGGGTAGAAGGCGACAACGACATGTCTATGATGGAGACGTAGAGAGAAGTCGAGCCCAAAAATGGAGAACGACCTGCAAGACAAAAAAAAATGCAAAAGAAACCACATTAGGTTGAACGCACAAAAAAGAAATGATCATGCAAACCTAAATGCCGAAACGAAATAAACTGTAACGAATCTTTATGAACAAAACGGCAAAAGGACATATGATAAAATGAGATGATCGCGTACTTTTTAAAGCGCGTAGGTGTGTATCTAATCACGCCGCGGAGACAATGACATGCGACAGGACAATCCTTCTCTCCGTCTCAAAAATGTAAGCTAGTGCATTAGGTAGGGTACATACATGCAGCTTCGTGTCGTTGCGTCAATCATAGTGCCTTGACTGGAAAAATTATAGCGGCGAGAGCAACATGCGTCCATGCAGGCGTGCAAAAAGAAGAGGTAGAAAATAGCGTAGTCATGAACCACCATCTGGGAGCAATGCGCCAGTATGTCGACGATACTTTCTCCATCGCTTGAACACGAATGCGGAACATTATATTGTCTTTCCTTTGAACCTGATCGCGCGATTCAACCCCGCTTTGTTGACATTTTTTTGTTGAGTTGTGGGTGTATCAACCCTCTCTTTCTCTTAATTTAGAGATAGTCAAGCATGACACGGAGCACACACACACAGTCGGAGAGATAGTGCATAGGTGCGTGAATATATTTGCGTGAGCGCCTTCTTGTTTATATCTCGCTTCCCGTTTCAACCAATAGATCTGATGCGGATGGCAGGCCCTGGAAAGTTTTTATTAATGGACCTTCAGTTTGCTCAACCGCGGATCAAATTACTCACAGTTCGCATCTTAGAAAACCAAAGAAAAAAACAAACCAAACCATAGGAACCACCAATGCAATCAATTAGTGCCAATGATTGAAAATAATCACAGAACACGATCTTTCAATATCTCCCTCTCCCTCCCTATTTCCTTCTCTCCCCCTCTCTCTCATCCATTTACTGCTGCTATGACAGAATTTCATTTTTGGAATCGAAGATGGAAGAAGAAAAAGGAGAGAAGAGCAGGAAAGGATGAACAATGTTCTTTCATTTCGTTTGACTCTATCGTGGACACGGACATGTTCTGCCCATAATCTCCCGTAGACCCAAAATCTTAATCCTAATCAAGTTTCGTACCCTGTTTTTCTATTGTTTTATCGAAAGTTTTCTCTTCTTGAACAAAGCGGAGGATAGGACGGCTCCCGGTCTTGTATATTCTTGTAAACAGCTGACGGCAAAACAAATGGCCAAGAAGGTTCATAATATCCCACCAATAGCAGAGCTCCATTAAATGGACGGTACTCTAGACTCTACGTACACTATGCTGGACAACAATGCTGCAACCGTTGCAGATAGCAAAGAAACGAGTCGGTTACACTTGTCTGCCACATCCTGCAGGGGACAGCATGAAAAAGACAACAATGCGTGCCAAAACTGTTGGTTCCTCAATCCTTCCGCCTCTCCATGTGCCCCCGATGTCAACATGAATACATCGTCATCGACAAGGATTTGCGTGATTGATCATGCAAAGACGATCACTTTCCTTGTTTCTGACCAAAACATCAAAAAAAAAAAAGCAACGCCAAATTAAAATAACATTTGGTTCAATTTTTTACAATGTTACAAAATGAAGAACACATCCGCAAGAACAAGCAAACTAGACTACGCGAAAACGAGAGTATGAAAATATGCTAGACTAGTACACTAGTACAAAAGAAATGGAGGCGAAGGCGAAAATAACTATTAAGCAAAATGAGGTGCAAGATAGGACAGCAACGGGCATAAATACAGACATATGTGCAAAGAAACGTGGGAAAAGACCGTGAGAGTGAGAAGGAGGAAGGGGAATAGATAATAGCGCAGTGGTTTCTCCGCTTTTTTTTTTTTTTTGGCTCTCCACCTTGTGGGTATTGATACGAATGTATGATCAAAGTGAGGACATTGGACGGAAAACGGTATCAAAAAATGGCAATGACCTGCAGGGCAGACAAACTGCAGAAAATGAATATAGATAGGACTTGGCCTGGGTCCTTATGCTGTAACTCTGTGACCCAAGGGAAGCATATTTGTGCTCTCGGCAGCAGGTCAAACAATTCGGGATATGGATGCAGGAAAAAAGAGGGCGACCAATTCATGCCAGTGAGCGCAGGTCGACTCCGGAATCCTCTTTGTCACCATTATTGTATAGTCTGTCGTCTAGCCGATGAAGGCTCGAGCCATCGGCAAACGCCGTTGTATCTGCCGCCGTGGCAGTCGCTACCGTAACGGCTGCGTCAGAGCCTGCGGCATTATTCGAAGCAAAGGTGTAGAACTCGGGCGTCGTGAAGGCATTGCAGGCCTGAACGCGTCTTACCAATTCTGGCAGGGCGATGCGCTTTCTTGGGTTGAGACAAAAGACTGACTTGATGATCTCGTTCAGTTCGCTCGACATCGGCAGGACGGTCTGCAAAAAGTCGTTGTTGAGGATGTATGCTGAAAAGGTCTCATCCCTGGGGCAGGCCTGCTTCCATGGGTTCCTGCCGAAGATCAGGTTGATGAGGATGACGCCCAAGGACCAGATGTCATTGGCAGCACTGTCGTATGATTTGACAATCTCAACATAGCCGCCCTGACATTCTAGAAGAGGACAATCGAGCACGAAATAACAAGACATTGTTTAGTTGCTAACATCCCGATGCGCCCACGATTCAATACACGTCCCCCCACCCCAAAAAAACTGATTTCTCTCTCACACCCTCATCTTGTTTCCATTGATTCCAAATCTGGCATGCCCATGTCGCACACAAAGCTGCACTATGTATTACCTGGTGACAAGTAAAACGTAGATCCGCAGCCAAAGTCGCTCGACGTCTGTTCTGTCGTTGCAAGACCGAAGTCGACGAGCTTGATAGTCTGGTCAAACATAATGATGTTCTCTGGCTACGTGTGCCGAAGGAAAGATCGGGTGACCGTGAATTAGTGGCGCTGTCGTAGAAAAGAGATACTCTGCTCTCATTGGTCACTTTCGGGGGCGCCGTAGAGGATTTGAACCATAAACCAAAGACGCGTCATGGGTAAAGAACGAAGAACACAAATCGTCGCAGACGTGTGTGTGTGTTTTGTGCACCAAGAACTATAGACGGTGAGCATGTGCTCAGGTTATTTTACCTTCAGATCGCGATGATATACGCCCTTGTCGTGGCAATGCATGACAGCACTGGCGATCTGACCAAAGATCGACTTGATAGCGCCATTGTTGCCAATGAAGCCGCCACGCTCTGTGATCGTGCAGAAGAGGTCACCCTCCATCCCGCAGTCCAGGACCATGTAGAGGCAGTCCTCTTCTTCAATGACCCTGTGGAGAGTGACGATGTTTGGGTGGCCAGAAACAGCGCCATGGAGCTCGGCCTCATGATTCTGGAAGGCACGTTGCCGCGAGTCGAGCCCAGTCTTGTTGAGACTCTTTACGGCATAGATATGGCATGTGTGGGTATCAACGGCCCTGTAGACAGATCCGTAGGCTCCGACGCCGAGCATTTCCTGTAGGACCAACCGACCGCAATCGATGACCTGGGGCAGCTGCTGTGCGGCTGGGACACAGGATTGCAAGGAGGGGCTCATGTGATGGGTGTGAATGAGTTGCAGTGTGTGTTGCGATGAGGTAGAGCTGTTAATTCCACTGAACATAGGAATGCTAAAGAGAAAGAGCGAGAGAAGGATCGGGACACAGACGGCGACGGGCTTTGCGATGGGAATGCGAATGTGGTTGATGGTGGTGGCGATCGCTCTCTTTGTCTGTCCGAACAAGCTGGGCGAAGAGGGTGTGTGACTGTCAATATGCTGTCAGTGAAAGGAAAGGTGCAGCAAAAACGGCAAAAGAGAAAACGAAAGAGAGGGCAAATGAAATGCAGATGCATATTTATGAACGGACTCGTATAGTGCGTGAATAGGGGGGAGGACAGCAACCGTTTATGATGGTGAGGGAAAGTGCTCTCTTTTTCTTACCTTTTGTTGCTATGATTACGAGAACAGGTGGAGACAGAAGAGAGACCAACGAGAGGTTGAGTGTTTGTTGTGCTGTCGGTGTGTTGTTGATGTGTTGTGATGAGTGTGAGTGTGTGTGTGTGGTGTGGTGTGGTGAATGTCCAATAGAATGGAATATAATAGACCTGTTTGAATTGCCTCTGTGTGTGTGCCTGCTGCTCTTGCGGTGTGGCCAGTAGGAGCGTGGGTCAAGGGAGGGGTCGTTTGGCGATGGTTGACTGCTCTCTGTGCTTGGATGCAGAGTGGGTCCTGTCCAAACGAAAGAAAAGAGCTATTCCCGCGATCTTATTTAGGTCGTGTAGAGAGAGCTAATTGCCGCGGTCGCGTTTTGTTGTTGTTGTTGTCGTTGTCGTGGAATTAGCCTGTGTAATGCCAATTGGATGCTGTTGCTCTTGGCAATGGCTTTCGATAGTCTCAATGCAGACAGGAGAAGGGCACTACCAATTTGTCGAGGACAGATTAATGAATTAGCATCAGACAGCTGGAGAGATTGAAGTGGCCAGGGTAATCACAGTGATCCCCCGATAGTGGTTGTGTTCATGCAAAAGCACGAGAGTGCTGTGGACGTATACATGCGGAACAACAAACACTCTTTTTTGCTCACAAGGGGTCCGCGCTCGACAACACTGGTAATCGACAAACATAATCTCTCTGCCGCTCCCCTGTCTCTTTTCTCTATTTCCATCTTTAATGCAATTTCAAAAGCTAGGGGCCTTCGCAAGAGTGCTGGAATGTGTCGAAACCCAAGAGGCCCAAAGCGTGGTGGCTGACAACCAAGCAGGACCAAAAGCGCCTTTCAGGAATAGGATTTTCACACTGCAAAAAGGGCTTATCATGCACATATTTTCCCATCTCTCTACTTCCCAATATTGTTTAGATGGGGACGAATTGGCTAGAGTCGCATGAAACAAAGGCTCTTACTCCCGTGTATGGTGAGATAGTGTCCTGGGGAACAATGAATTATCTCATCAATGACAGACCCACAGCGATAACTAAGGGCGCGAACATCAAACACAGAAGGAGTCATGGCTTTTTAGGATGAGGATATGTCCGCGGAAATCGTGTGGTTTGGCGCGTACATGGGTATACGACATGGGTGAGTGTTGTCAGCGACCATGGATAGAGTTTGAAGGGCCCAGATGGCAGGTAACAACCGTGTACTTCCATAACAACCAATCAATCAATGCAGAGAGCAATCAAAGCAACCCCAGAAAACTCGCTTGTGAATTGAATACATAAATGATCATCAAGAAAACGATAGGGAGAATCAGGGAAATTTGTGGCAATGGGACTGAAGAAGAATAAAGGAAAGAATCGCGGTAGCTGGAGCCTTCTTAGTTACCCCACCGAACTTCTTCGAAACGAAACATCAACCCTTCGCTGTATTGTGTGTCTTCCCTCGTGGAGTCTTACCTTAAGATGGTTTGATTCAAGCAGAAAGTCAATTGGTCTTATATTAGATCAAAAGGTGGCCTTGTATCGAACTACAAACCCCCCCCCCAAGTTCATTTCCACAAGGTGGGACCGCCGAGGCGGTGGAGTGCATCGAGATAATCGATAAAAAAGGGGGCGCAAGATTAAAAAAGTCACGCACAAAGTGCATGCGAACAAATGAGGCGAATAGGCGGACAAAGGTAGAGACAAAGAAAACCATTAGAGCGTGTCGGATCAATGTATGCTTTGTTTGTCACTTTCTGTCAATTGCTCCTCATCAACAACTGCCGACAGATTGTCGTATGGCATTCCTACAAGCGCATCTGCCCTTGCCAGTTACGCACCAACAAGGACACACTCTTCATGTGGTCATGAGCGGTACGTACAGGTATAGCTCCAATAGTTTGGTTTGGTAGAAGCAGAGTGCGGCGCAACTGAGAACCACAGACAAGAGAATAAGAGCTCAGATAATTTCCGACTGTGGCAGGAGTATCGGTGATGTAGTTGTGCGGAAGACGCTGCTGTTGATGGTATGGGAGTGTGGAGCGTGTTAGAAAATCACAGTGAGATGGGTTGAATGAACTGGTGTGGTACTATCAATGTCGTGTGGGATAGGGCAGGACAAAGTGGCGAGAGAGGATTGTTGCTGGTCTTTTTATACCGCGATCTAGAAAACCCTGGATGGTAGCGAACAATATGGACATATGGACATATTGTTCTCAGCGCCTGGGACTGAGAGCAAAGGGGAGCAGCATGGTGTTGTTGTCGTGCTCTTGCTAGATGGCCTAACACTGCAGCTAAGCATCAGCATTAGATACTAAAAAAAAAAAAAAAAGAAAAACAATAACAAAAAAAAAAAAAAAAAAAAAAAAAAAAAAAAAGGTATACAATAGCACAGAAAGAATATAGAGGGATTGAATACGGATTTCATTTTGTTAAAAAACAAGCAGGAACGATGAAGCACAGAATCGACGAACAATGAATTTCTCAGGACCAGTGTCCAACTGAATTGAACTCAATAAACCACAGAGTTCGCCATGAGTTGCAGCCTGCAGACATGAAAGATCGCTCGTTTTTTTATTTTTTTTGGAAACAAAGGATACAATAGCGTATTCATACCAAAAACAAAAAGAAAGTATCCCCCCCCCCATCCCCTCCTCTCTCCTACCCCTCGCTCACCCACTCTCGCATCTGTCAACGCAAGAGAGCAGAGATGAGGCAAAATCGTAATAGGAACTTGTCAGTACTGGAAGTGTACACTTGGATGAGCGTGCTGGGGTAATCGTCAGCCACCTCAAATTGAGTCAAACCAGATCGAGTTCAAATAGAGGATGATCCCTTGGTCACCAACCTCGCCGGTCGTCGAAAAAGTATGTTTTGCTATTAAAAAGGAGTCGTTCGGAAATAGTAGCGTAAACAAATGTAAGTCTCGTGGACGAATATCAGAACGAAAGCACTGGTCTACGAGATAGCGCGATACTCCAGGCGTCGATGCAATTTACAAGACATCCGAGTTCGTCGTCATCGTCCTTGGTGGCAAGGATTTGCAGGATTGCATAAACGAGATAGCGTCAGGATAGGGCCCAAAGCCGACTATTGCCTGCTGGAGGACAAAGGATGCTCTAGGGCATGGGGACGACGAGACTTAACAGTCATAATTCCTCGCATGTCATCGATAACCGCGTCATGTCATCGACAACCGCGTCATGTCATCATGTTGTAGCGTGTCATGCAAACAACACAACCAAAGTGCTGCTGAACCAAGCGTCGTACAAAAGACAAGCGGACGTGTATATTTCGGCGATAGAGAAATATGAGTGGCCATGTTTGAGCACAGGGTCCGTGCATAGAATTCGTTCCTGTGTATTTATTTTTTTTGAAATGAATCCAGGTCTAAAAAAGAATCAGGTTTATCTTCCTATGGGAGACGCACATGGAGGGGCAATAACGGGCACAGGACTAAGGATTTCGGATCTGACGTCGTGATGCAGTGGCACGCTCTGAAAGACGGACAGGCTATTCGTCCACTCCCATTTGACTGACAAGTCATGTTGCGCATCATCAGATGGCAATAGTTAGAACATAGATCAGGAATAGTTGACCGAGACCAGTACAAAAACAAACGGGCTGAGAAGTAGGGGAAGGGGACATAAACCAGAGTCCAAGTGGAGAGTGCAACAAATCAATGAATAGCCTTTGTTGCAGCAACTAGGTGACTACTGATGTCAAATGACTATTCAATCAACATGTACAGCGGGAGTCGAGAATTGCGCACATACATTCGCCCATTGACAGAAGTCCATCTCGTGCATGCACGATTTGAAACCTGCATGCTCTCATCCAGAGAACATTTCCGAGGCCGCGTTTGGAGAGGTGAGGATGCGACATGGCTATTGCTGACGAGTTCGATTCAGATCTTGCTGCCATGACGACGCATACGAGGCAGTACGTAGTGCCCGAATCAATCGCACCAGAGTATCGACTATGGATGAATATTCCCGATGGACGTAGAGTCTGTGTTCGTGTGTACATCGCTGCTCGAAAGTTGCGACCGTCTTTTTTACGTTATGGAAACATCGATTTAATCAAAGAAAACGATTACAACTCTCTGCATGCTGGTCTGCGCATGTCATTCCAAGCGGAAATCTTGTTCTTGCCAATTCACGCTCGAGGCACTGTACAACACCTATTGGGTCAAGATTTGACGCCGCCGATTTTCTTATTTAAGTCCGAGGTCCTCGTGCGGAAATTTGGGAACGTTCGCATCGAGCCTCCAATCCAATCCAATCCAATCCAATCCAAAAAAAAAAATGTATCCTTCCTCGATTACCTTTCAAAGCTATTCAACTCGCCTTCCAGAAAGCTACACATCCATTTAACTTCTTCAACCAAATCTTACGAATACAGCTTTGTTTCTCCTTTTCTAATAAAAAAATAAATCACCCGCACACACAAACACACACCACAAACACACACCTTAACACACAAGCACTCGACTGGAAAAAGGGACAAGGGGATAGATACTTAGTTCCTGTGCGTATTCACAGAAACGATCTCTCTCAAACCCAAATCGACCGTTACGAAGGAGTGGAATACAGAAAAAGGACAATAACCACACACATACACGTAGACAATCTTCATTCATACACACCATCCTTCTCCTGACCATGGATGCAATACACAAACACACAAACATCAAACGCTACAATACGCACTCCTTCTCATACATACCTTTTTTTTGGACAACATGACATGAAGGCGGAGAAACCTGCTAAAGCCAAGGACGGCCGAGAATGGCAAGCTACAGATGTACCTTTACACAAAACGCTCATTTTGGAGTGAGTTATGGACAGGAAAAGATTCTACAACCACTAGGGGGAAGAGAGACAACGAAATCTCTTTTCACACGTTTGAGACTTAACGATGATCACGGTGTGCAACGTGTCTTTGCTCCAAGACTTTCATAAAACTTTGAAAGGAGAAAGATTGATGGCTGGCTGTGTGCACGAGGCAATGGTCGTGAGTCGAGCGCACTCTAACCAACCCGATAAGCCGTATTGATGGTGAACAGGATCTGCCAGGACCATTTTCCAGCGCAGCTGGGGTTTGTTTTTCCTCCAGGTAAGAGGCAGCAAGTGGATGGTGATTCCGAGTAAAAGGGAGTGGGAATGCCACATCGTATCCATTCAGCTTATTGCGATAATCTTGCACTCACTAGATGGCACTCACAAAAACGTAACTCGCTCCTCGCATCCACAACAACATCACCACAGCAACAAGTAGAGATGTATCTTATAAGTCAAGGCGTCGATAATATCGGAATATTAGCTAACGGGCTACTTGGATAACGAGAAAAGTGTGTGGGCCTGGGAGAAAGTTCTAGGTCATGGGTGACACGACTCTTGATCACTTGGGGTCGCTCTACATCTTTGGATCTGTCGACAAAGGTGTACACTTCGATCATGCAGGAAAACCAAACACATAGGTACACCATAGCGGTATTTTTGTCGTCCCTTTGTTTTTCTCTCGTAATATCTAGTGTCCACCCCTCGTTCTGCTGCTTTGTGCAAGGTTTTGCGTATTCCGAAATTGTAATAAACCGAAACGAGGGCAGGGGAATTAGATCATTGACCTAACTCGCATCTTCCTTGCGTCCCTTTTCTTGCAGTTCCTTGCAGCTTTCCTGTCTGTTCATGTTGCAATGTCGATATCCGCCCTGAGATTTATGATTTCTTTGCTCCCCTTTCCGATCTCTGTTGCTTCCGCAACACTAAAATCGAACCCCTGCATTGTCTTTTGAGTATCCTTCAATTGCCCGGGAAAGCCGGTTTCGAAGGTCAAGTATTTCCGACGCGCGAGTAAAAGGTTTGTGCATTCACAGAAAGCAGTCTACCTTAACTGCCGCAGCCCTTGGAACTATCTTTTCCCTGCTCCCTGCTCCCTCTTGTTAGACAATATATTTTCGCAATCTTCATAGTATTCAACTGATAAATGAGCAGACGTGAAAAAAGTAACGAAAGAGTGGATCCCATCAACTGAGCACCATACTTTCCAGAACTCTCCTCCCTTTTGAATGTACTCCTTCATCACCCCCACCTATGGAATGAAATAGCGTCCTGAGATCTCCAAATAGGAAAAGACATGGAGCTTCCCACCACTTTGTGCTTTTGTGTGAATGGAGCTATATAAACGAATTCTCTAATAAAAAACTACATGATGTACATAAGCAGATAAACATTTTTATCGTCGCCTTGTTTAGACGCTCATCTGTTTTTGTCTGTCATTGCATGTCTGTATTGTCGCTTGCAAATGTACTCTGCGACCTTCTTCCTCTTGGCAGAGAATAAGAAATATTAAGAGTAAACATGCCAGCCCGAGTTTCAATGCTCGTCGTTCCTTGTGTTTTCTACGGGTTCATGTCTCATTGTTTGTTTTCAGGGGGGACAAACAGAAACTTGGACAGCTTTGAAGAATTGCTCTTTTGTTTTACTACACACGCATTCCTTCGTGTCCCATGGAGATGGAGCCGCTTTCTAGGAACTGTGAACCTGAAAACAAAGATACGGGGGGCGTTTCCAGGAAAGGAAAAAAAGGGTACAAAAGTAGTCGTCGGGGTTGAGGGAGAGGGGGGATGGAGGGGGAAGAAGGGAGAGAAACAGAGGGAAACAGAGACTAAGGGAGGCGTCGACATCGGGACGTGTAATGGTACTTGGGAATATCAGGGTGTCCTTTTGGATGTTCTCATTCCTACGCAATAGCTGTCTCTGTATTTCTTACGTGACGCTATAGATGGAAATAAGAGAGAGTGAGATGCAGAAGCATGTGGGCAAAAGGGAGTCTAGAATCTGCCAATGGTGGGTCTCCCGTAGGGTAGTTCCCTCTCTTTCTTGATCCTGCCCGACTGTGAGGATTTCGATTAAGGTCTTCAATGTCAGTATTAGAAATACATATCCGCGACGCGTTACACGACGTGTCTCAAATTAAGAGTGCCGCAGATGTGGGCGAATTTTTTATTTTTTCTTCTAACGAGGAAGCTCACAAAAAAACAATGAACATCACACGTCGATGATTGTCCAGCTACATCGAAATCTTCGTGCAAGGCGCAATGTTTTCTATGAGGCATGCACAAGCATAAACGTCGCCAACGCTCATTCCAGATTGTGCAGCACCCTTAAAAGTTTTCGGAGATCTTGGGCAATTCGAGTTCCCATCCGATAACTGGTCCCAGCTTGGGGAGAGCCTTAGCAACAGACTCGACATCTTTGTCTCCACGTCCAGACACAGTGACAAGAACATCCTTACCAGGTCCCAACTCCTTGGCAGTTTCAATGGCAGCGTACAGGGCATGAGAAGATTCGAGTGCAGGAATAATACCCTCTGTCTCGCAGAGGGAGCGGAATCCAATCAAGCACTGGGCATCATCCACTGGGATATACTTGGCTCGGCCCGAGTCCTTTAACCAGGCGTGCTCAGGTCCAACACCGGGGTAGTCCAATCCAGCCGAGATTGAGTGCGTCTCCTTGATCTGACCTGTCGTGTTATCCTGCAACAAGTAAGTTCTTGTTCCGTGGAAGACACCGATTGTTCCAGCGGCCAACGTGGCAGAGTGCTCCTCAGTGTGTGTGCCGGATCCACCGGCTTCAGCTCCGATCATTTGAACAGACTTGTCGTTGATAAAAGGATAGAACAGACCAATGGCATTGCTTCCTCCTCCGACGCAAGCGACAATAGCATCGGGCAAACGGCCGGCTTGCTCTAACATCTGCTCTCTTGACTCCGTTCCGATGACAGACTGGAAATCGCGGACGATGGTGGGGAAGGGGTGGGGTCCGATTGCGGATCCAACCAGGTAGTGGGTGGTGGTGACGTTGGTGACCCAGTCTCTCATAGCTTCGTTGATGGCGTCCTTGAGAGTTCTGGATCCAGATTTGACAGTAACGACCTTTGCGCCCAAGATGCGCATCCTGAATACGTTCAAAGCCTGGCGCTGAACATCGTCAGCTCCCATGTACACAATGCACTCTAATCCGAACTTGGCGCACACGGTAGCAGTGGCTACTCCGTGCTGACCAGCACCAGTTTCTGCGATAATTCTTTTCTTTCCTAGTCTCTTGGCCAGCAAGATCTGTCCGACGGCATTGTTGATCTTATGCGATCCGGTGTGGTTCAGATCCTCACGCTTCAACCAGATTCTCGCTCCACCAACCCTCTCCGTCAGACGATCAGCAAAAGTCAGGTTCGAGGGCCTGCCAATGTATTGATAGAATGACTTGTATTCTTCCCAGAAAGATGGGTCATTCTTTGCCTCGACATAGGCTGCTTCCAACTCACTCAAGCAGTCAACCAAAGCTTCTGGCACGTACTGTCCACCAAATTCTCCAAAACGTGGGTCCAACAAGTGAACATGCTAGTGATTCCAATAGTTGAATATCTATCAGTATTTGTTGTCCCTGGCGCAATGTTCATTCATCATGTAGCAACCAAGAAAAGGATTACTTACGCCGGGTGTGGCAGGCACACGGGTCTCTGGGTGAGTGATGCTGTATGCTAGAGGCGTGACGGTCATGACAGAAATGATATGTCAGCTATGATATGAAACACGAAGCAAGGTGTAATTGCTGATGGATTCAAACGATAATGATTCTTACCAGGGGCACCTGTGCGATCACTGACATCCTTGGCATAGTTGTAGGCGGCTTCAGCACGGGTTCCAGGGGCTATTCACAATTAAGCCAGAAACGAGATCGTAAACATATGCAACTTTGTTTTCCGATGTGACCCTCATTCTGAAAAAGTCCATTGTACTCACCAGAGTCACGAAGAATAGTAATGATCCTGCTTCCAATGACAACACCATCGGCATGAGCACCGACAGCCTGGAACTGTTCGCGGGTTGAAACACCGAACCCAACTGCCAGAGGCAAATCAGTGTGGCGGCGAATACGAGAGACAAGATTGGGGAGCTCAACATTAACTGTGGTCGAAGCTCCAGTGACACCAAGTTTGGAGACAACATAGATGAAACTGTCAGCAACTTGGGCCAAGTGGCCAATGCGCATATCAGATGTGGAAGGGGCCACCAATGGGACGTATGAGAGTCTAGATTATTAATACAAGATAAAAGCTAGGTCAGCTTGTTGCTCGCGCCGCCAAAATAAATGGCTTGCAATTCATTTTCATTGCCCATACCCATATTGTGTGCAGTAGCCTCGGAAGACAGCGCTCTCCTCTGGGGGCAGCTCGACGACGATGAAGCCATTGACGCCAGCCTCCTTGCAGTCCTGAACGATCCTCTCCTCACCATAGCAGCGAATAGGGTTGAAGTATCCCATGAAGATGACGGGTGCCTTGAGGCCCTTGGCTCTGGCTTCCCTGACCATGTTCAAGCACATGGGGATATCGACATTGTGTTTAAGAGCAACCTAGAATGGATCATAGCAGAGCAGAGACGTGTAATCGCAAATGAGTCAAGAGTACAAGAGCAAAAACGCAGCATTATTTATTGAGGCAGCGCGTCATACCTCACTGGACTCCTGAATAGTAGGACCGTCGGCCAATGGATCGGTGAACGGCACTCCGAGCTCGATAATGTCAGCACCTCCCTTCTCCAGCGAGAGCATGACGTCGACGGTCTCGCTGGGGTCTGGGTATCCGGCAGTGATGAACGCCACGAAGGCGGGGCGCTCTAGCGAAGAGTGACATTGAGTGACAAGCATGGACATGGAGTTTAGGGTCCATGCATTTGGTCTCAAAGCAGAAGACAAGAAACAAAGTTTTCTGTGTTGCACTAGATGGAATGTTGTTTGCTTGAGTAGGAGAATGAGGCTGCTTACTTTGCTCCTTGCAATCGCTAAAGACTTGGCGCAGATGAGCGGACATTGTGGAATGATCAAGAGGTGTGTGGAGGGAGGAAGAGATTCGAGCGAGAAATTGGAGGCAGATATTGACGGTTCAAAAAAACAGACCGTGGGTTGAGTCACAATCGATGCTGTACTCGCTTAAATTCGGCCTTGTGGCTGAGATCGTGAGATCAGACCAGCTGCCGGGACATCAAATCTCAACCATGGCGCCCGCCCAGAACGTGTTCGCGCACTTGCTCGCAGACGAGCTATTGATTTTATCAGTTAGATCGCTTGTTTACAAACACAATCCCAGGATAAGGAATAAACCATATGACTCACGCCCATACCAGGATGGTGCCGCTCTGATTGTGGCAAAACACTGAAAGCACACTTTACACTGCTGGCACAGACCGGTATATGTTATATCTGAAATGACGCATACTTGATACATGTTTTCTGGCCGGGATGATAGGATGGCGCTGCCATGGCACCCCTAGACAATGGACAGCAAGAGCATTTGTTCGATCAATGTTCTGTTGCGCCACCTACAACAAAAAATAATCTGAAACTGGACCCTGCTCATAGGAATACCAAACCGGTTTGCGGGATAATAATCTGTAGACCCTCCGCCGTGTGTTGTTCTCGAGGTCAAACGCACAGAGAAGTCCATCGACCTTTTCGAGGTGATGTTAGAATAAAGGTCAAAGGAGTTGTGTGTGATTGTTCATTGATGAGCTTGTTGATATCGGATGTGTATTTTTCCGACCACACAACATGGTCTGTGCTTTATTTTTTGAAGGCAATGATGTCAGTGATACATTGCGGAGAGATAGAATGAGGCTGTTGAAGTCTATAAAGCATGGACACTGCCAACTTTCCACCGTCCTCTTCTTTTATTTTCTCCGATGCCTTCTATGGTTGAAGGCGAACAAACACCCGTTCGTCTTCCGCTGATGTGTTGCTTTAGCGAATCAACCCTGTTTCTGGCTTGACGAAAATCACAACAACCTCCGTCGGTGATCGGGCGGTGTCCGTCTTTGTAGCGCCTCTCACTTTGACCAGCACTTCATCTTGTGTTGTTGAATCACCACCTTGCTGCGGTGTTGGCAGCGCTGGTCTTCCACGCCGACTGGCCGATTTCCGTTTGTTCACTACGAGTTTGACCCTGGGCAGCCTGACTAATCCTGCGTTGAGAGGATAGCAGCTCATCTGAATAGGGTGCGCCGCATAGGGAAGGAGTTTGATGACAGTCTGCATGGTGCCCGCATAGACCATACCATCGGATGGCTCGACTGTCATCACAAGCTCGTGGAGTTTGCCAGTCGGGTTGTGGACCTCATACCGAGCCGTGAATGGTTTGTTGACCTGTGCAAATTTTGGGAGGTCTAACGAAGTAGAAATGGAGTATACATGTACATCAGTGGGGACATCTACATGTAGACGAAGACGTCTTCATCTCAGCGATACATACCAACTGTCATGTAGACCTCGGATTTTGGCAGCGCCAGCGGCTGCAAAGGTACAATTGTTGTCACATATGGCGCCCTATCGGCCTCTTTCTCTTCGTGCCTAGGGCATATAATAGTATAGAAAGCAGAAATATTAGCACACATCTTTCGCTGACATTAAAGGATACTTCAAGTATAAATGCCAACAAACCTTCGCCACTTGATACGCAGGAATCCCACGTCAATCTGCTCCGGAGCTAGCTCGAGGTCCGTTGCGACGACTTCTATCAACTGATTAAAGGTCTGCAAGTTGCCTGGCCGCCATTGCTGCACATTGGCGCCTTCACCACCCTCGTCCTGCGCACTCTGGCCATTCACAATCGAGACCCCGCTCTCAATCAGATCCACATGCACGCCCACTTCCTGCAAACTCTTTTTTTTATCTCTCGCCCGTGAGATGCTATGGCTTCGAGATAATCCCCTAGCCACAGACGTTCCATTAGCAGCGGCGTTGCCCCCTACTGCAACATCGGCCGCCGAGGCGGTGATAAGCTTAACCTCCTTGACTTCTACCGACCAAGGGCCTTCGTTATTGATTCTTGTCGACATCAAATAAACTTCCTTCTGCATCAGTGCCGGGACCAAGACTGTTCCACGCTTTTCATCGACTTGATTAGACCTTAGGATCGGTGTCAGCTCGTTTTTCATTTCCTCAGGGATACCCTTTTCCTCAATCTGAGCTGGCTGAGGAATATAATCCACCTCGGCATCAAAAGGGGGTATAAAAAGAACTCTGAACGAGTGCTGTTTTTCCGTCCAAGTACTCTTTTGGTCCTTGTCCAGCGAAATCTCATACCGAACCTTGCAAACAATCGTCCTTGGCGTTGGAATTTCCAGAGCCTTGATGTAGATAACCTGCTCTGCCCAGGCGCCGATAGGGATTGCCTCTTTTCCATTCTCAGCGCCATTAAGGCTGGATGACGAGGTCGAGAGTCGAATTCCATTAAGAATCTGCAAGACAGGTAACTCACCCCCTGCCGAGAGCTCTGCAGCTGCATGCGGATCTAAGACCATGCTGTCCAGAGATTCGATACTAGGGTCGATTGGCTGGAGTTCCACATCCATCTCCATGGCCACAGGGCATGTCTCCCCGTTCCGCACTTTGATCTTGACAGGAAAGTACTCATCCAAGTATGCCGGAGACTTAAAGAGAGACTTTATCTCTACTTTAGATTCTCTTGGAATAACTCGAAGCGCAGGCGTATGTCTCACTCCTTTGTCGAGATTCTTGAAACAAAGCTCGGGAGTAGATTCCACGGTGGATTCCGAGACTTCGAGCCACTGTCGTCTAAGAGGTTCTCCTTGCTGAGGCATGAGCTGATGCTGCGTACTGCTTTGCTCCTGCTCCTGCGCAAAATCCTGGGATGGGAACTCAAGAGCGACGTTCCAATTTTCTGTTACGATACCCAATGTAACTTTTACGACCTAAATCCGAATTTTAGAAGGATGTCTCCCCTGTCCATCAGTGCCAGTTCAAGAAACATAGGGCTTCTTCGAAAACTGGAATTAGGTTACCTTCAACACCTGCTCTTCGCCTGGGATGATAACGCCCTCTAGCACCTTGGTCTCGAACGGACGAATATCCAGGTTCGCGTCCGACATCCATACGTTTCGCGAAAGTTCGTCCTCGCTATCGGGGCCACCAAGTTGTTGGAGCGAGCACTGCGTGCAATCAATCCATGCAATACTACGTCCCGTCCGATCCTTGGTTTTCACTTCCGCTGTCATATTCGGGATATTAACATCGTCCTGAATATAAGGCCGTGGGTCTGTGAAGCGATGGTTCAATGTTGGATCGGAAAATTCGACATGGATAAAAGAAATCCGAAAGGGTTTGGGTAATGCTCCTTGACCACCCTCGGTCGATAATTGAACTTGGAATTTGCTTTCCGAGGATACAAAAGTTTGTCGCTTCTGAAATTGAACAGCACAGGTAACTACATCCCAGTCAGGCGATAAAATGTGCTGCGGTTAGACACGCTTCCGCGGATAAACTCGCACACGGCCATCATAAGCTATTCATTGCAGGATAAGCATATACTGTGACCATACCGAACGAATTGATTTGAGGCATGAAAAGTTGCAATGGCTTATGGACAGTGGTGTTGGAGGTGTGAGTTTCCGAATGCAAGATGCTGACAAGCTCATCGAAGATACTTTGCCTCTTCTCTTCGGTTGACGGCATATCTATAAGATCACAGGTAGTAGTTAAGACAACAGTATATATGCAAGCCCTCAAAGGATAAGAGTAGCCGTTTACCTGGACTCAGCATCTCGATCAAGTACTCGACAACGTTTTCCCAGTAGCCGAGCTCCTTTGCGCATTGAACAGACCATTTCAAAATCGAGGTCAAAATTAAAGTCCATCCTTCCTTTCGATACGTCTTCCCGATCCGCTCAAAGAACCTGTATCAATGACCAGACAGAGAATAAATGAGTGAATGAACAAACAACCTAATTGCAGACAGCTTTGACAGCTCTATCGTTGGCATTGACATACTTCAGGGCCATCTCAAATTTTCCAGCCGTGTAGTAAGTTCCTGCGATCTCTGATGCCAAAAACAGTGTCATTCTTCCTGCCTTGTATCGCTTAAATTGCTCATAGCTCTTTGTCAACAGCTCGATTGTTAGTGCTAAATGATCGATGGCTCGCTCTGCATTCATCGACTGGAGTGAGGGAGGGTGAGGCCTGCTAGCCGATGGTGCTGGCGCGACATTGCTGTCTAGATAAGCCTGAAGCACAGTGCATAGACAAGTTAACCAACGTTTTGCGAGGACCATGTGATGTCACTCTAGAAGCAGCAAATGCATAGCTCACCTCCTCTGCAATCTCAAAGCGAAGACGCCTTTGCACACTACTGTTTGCAGCTAGATGATAAAAGAATCCAGCATGCTGCAAGACCAGCAATGGGTTGACGCCCGCGCCAGGACCGTGTGTCCCGCCACCGCGGCCTCCACCAACATTACCTCCGTATATAAAGGCATCTCCTCCAGGTCCAATGCCGAATCCAGTAGTGCCATTGCCGAGTCCGATCCCAGAAAACTTGTTAAGGTCCTTGGACCCCTCTGCCATTCCTGCAAATGAACCATATACAACACTCCCCGGTGTAGGCGCCGGCAATTTAAAACCCAATTTCGTGCCAATGTCGATCAAATCACCAAAGACCCTGTACTGCTTTGTTAGCCATGCCCAGTACTCAAATGAATCGTCTCCCATCTTCCAGCTCTCGGAGAATGCCTTAAAGACAATCAAATGCCGGCGGAAGTAGAACAGGGCTGTTGATGCCGCATCCAAGTAAAGGTGGAATTTACAAATCTAATAGAAGCAGGGAGTCATTAGTGGGCTGAAAGAAAGAAGAAAAAAAAATCTAGGGAGATTTCTCTCTTACCTTTAGGCAGAGACAGTCCGCTAGGACCTTGGCTTCCGCCCAGCGCTTTGTGCGTGCCTGTAGTCCTTGAGCTCCGGGCGTTATAGTGGAGGTGACCGCGAACATATCGATCAGTAGACCATAAGCTGATTCATAGTGCTTGACAGCATTGTCAATATCTTGCTTGCACTCTGAAAACATGCCCATCTTAAACTCGTATCGCAACATCCATCCCTGTACAGAGAGGCCCTGTTGCTGTTGCTGTTGTTGTTGCTGAATTTGTTGTTGCTGATGTGTCTGCTGCTGACCTCCCATGACTTGCTGCTGAATGGGTCGCACGCTAGCAGTTGTCGCAGGCAAATTTGATTTTTTCTTCTTGTGTCTCTTCACTTGTTCCTTGTAGTAATTCATGGAGCCTTCGTACTGCGATCTCTGTAGACTACGGGAACAGGAGAAAGTTTAGTTAACAGAGTAGGCAAATTTCTTGCGTTTACTAGCTCTTTGCATCCCTTGTTCACATACTTGACTGCAAATTCGGAGATCTCCTGGCTGTTACTCGGCGGAAAGACGTAAAATGAGTTTTTGGTATCCAAACCCGCTGACTTGCGCACAAAATTCAGGCGATCCTCGATAGATGGATCCTCTGTTAGGTTCAAGAACGCCTTGTGTCAGTACCCATGGAGAGATGATATGTTCAATGACAGCATAGTCACATCGATCGCCTTACCCATGTGTGATCGCTGCAGAATAATGACCGCCGCAAACTTGACAAATCTCTCCTGTGCCGCTTTTCTATTGCGAGCACGACAACTCCATCAACGATTAATAATGGACAGATGGAGCCGATCCTCCCGTGTGCCAAACAGACGTCAATGCACTCACCGACGCTCCAAGAGCTCCTGGGCGAGCACGATATCATGCTCACGTTCCAATGGGTCAATGACCCCTAGGGGGCCTTTGTCTGAGTATCCGCGTTGACCGTCGTTTCCATTTCCAACAAGCGATTCCCGATCCCATAGGTCGACTATCGCAATGAAAACCGATGGGATCTGTTCGCGATGTCTTTTTATCCACAGTGGCGTGATAAGTCCATCGGGGTATAAAGGCGAAGAAGGAGAGGAGGGCGACAGAGAGGAAGGGAACAGATGCTGCTGGTTGGTTTGCTGTAGGAACTTCCGTGTCGGAGGTAGGATGTAGCTTCGATGCTCTGGCACCACGAAAAATAACGACCCTGCCAACCCCTTCGTGTTATCCCAATAAGAAACATTATTTCGCGCCAACATGGCTTGAAGCAGTGCCGCCTTTTGCGCTTCCAGAATCGAGCTATTAGCATGTTGCTGTGTCGCAGGTCTTGGCGGTGGTAGCGGTGACGAAGTATCGTTGCTAGTCGGCGCTGGGTTGCTTGCTCCATGTTGGGACGCGTCCTCTGCAGGTGTCAAGCCTGTCACAATCAACGTCGGCTGGAGGTGGATGACGAACTCTGGTGGATAAGTATCCATGTCTGTGTGGCCACTGCTTATAGAAAGGGATGGTAGGGTTGTTGGTGCCGGCGCTCTGATGACGTATAGATGTTTAGAAACGAGTCGTCTCAGAGAGGGATGAGAGGCGCGCAGGAAAGTGCAAGCATCCCTCGGGCATTCTTCTCGCCCCTGGAAGACCAGTAGCTGGCCTTTCACGTGACCTTTTTTTTTCTCCTTCCCCTGCACCCCTGCAAGGCATCTTTGCTCCTCTTCAGTTTGACCCATCCAGCTCACGCATCGCCCCATCCCTCTTCTATCCTCCATCCCTCCATTCCACTGCCCACCGCCTCTCTGGACATGCCTGCCAAGAACACTAAAGCAGCCAGCGCTGTGGCATCGAAGGCTGCACCTGAAGACGAGAATGTCTTTCTCTTCATTCCTAATCTGATTGGTAGGCGAAACTGGCCTTGCCAGACTTTCTGATCACACGAGCATCCGGATGAAACTGCGATGACCCCCAGTGAGCAATGATGAATGATCATGCTCCAAGAAGGAATAGACACTGATAGAACCCTTGCATTCGCTACTCCCCTATTCTCGACTGTTACCAGGATACAGCCGTATCATCCTTGCTGCCGGCTCTTTATACTACATGCCTGAACACCCAAAGACATGCATGATCATGTACTCGATCTCATGCTTGTTGGATGCCGTTGATGGAATGGCAGCAAGATACTATGGCCAATGTAAGCCAGCGCTTTGCACCGCGATCGCTGTCCTCATGCACACACGTTTGGCTCACAAAGCCTTTGCCGCCACTTGATTATATGTTAAAACGATGGCTGGACTCTTTTACTTTAGGCAGCAAGTTTGGAGCGGTTCTGGATATGGTGACAGACAGGTATGCAAGCTGTGGAGACATAAACAGACAGCACAGACAGGACCCCGCTTCTTGACTAGCTGGACTCTCGACACACACCATCCAGTCTTCACTCCATCCCAT
>MU616993.1:0-27862 GCA_025201705.1 Dissophora ornata
TAGGCAAAAAAAAAAAAAAAGACATGCGAAAAAGGGAACACTTGGCAACAGCATTCGCCAAGTGCAAATAGTCTACACGTTTCACTTGTGTAATCAATCATAAACATAAACATAAACACAAACACAAATCAAACAAATTCAACATCAGTTCTCGCTGTGCCGCTCATCTGTCTCTTGGCGAATATGCTTGCGCGTGTCAACAAGCGTATCTGATTCTGTACCCCACAATTTGGCTGCAAGAAAGACCGTGCCCAGCAATTGCGTTTGCAAGCTACTCATATTTTCTTGGCCATCTCATGCTTCCTTTTACCAATTTACAATGTTTTATTTCGCTTCCAAGCAACCCCATACTTCTTCAGCTATACCCCCAGCACTAGAACTCCATGGTGCACCAGTACTATCCTTACTCTTGATGGCTCTCAATAATATCGTCTACTTTGAGAATGTGCTTAACAAGCTGCGTTGCAAGCAGGATCTGCTGCCTCTTGGAAATCAGAGGATCATACACAAACTGCTCCTTCATGTCGTTTGTGCCCTTGTACAGACAGTCAACTCCCAGCCGGCTGTTGTTCTCTGTCACCTGGCGGGACTTGACCTCTGCCAACGTCTCAATCGGTGGCAAACCAGAGTTCTCGGCCAGGGCTAGGGGAACAGCCTCAAGAGCCTCCGCAAATGCACGCATCGCATACTGGTGCACACTCGAAACCTCGTCCGCTGCCTTCGACACCGCCAACGAACACGCAATCTCGGCTGCTCCTCCGCCATACACGACACGGTTATCCCTGACCAAGTTGCGAACAACACAGATAGCATCATGGAGCGAGCGTTTGGCCTCGTCAATAATCATCTTGTTGCCTCCACGCACAAAGACTGTGACGGCACGCGTATTGGCACACTCCTCAATGACAAGCATGCGGTCCTTGGTCGTTCCAAAGGTCAGCTCGCGAACAATTCCAGCCTTTCCAAGCTTAGTCGCTGCAAGATCTTCGAAGCGAGGAACGATACGTCCGTTTGTGGCAATTGCAATCAACTAGTAGCCCAGAGGAGCAGGAGAAACACAGAAAGAAATCGTTAGCATACCCGCGATTTACACGCAAACGCTCAAGTGTTTGTATTCTTGAAAACGCTCTGCAGGGGCAATAGCAGTGATGTCGTACCTCAATCTCGGGACCTCCAACCCAGCGCACACTGGGAAGCTGGTTTTGCATCAACAAATGGTTGGCTTCGTCATCGAATCCCCACTGGCAGATAACCAAGTTAGCGCCGGTGTCCTTGACCTGCTTGATCATCTGCTCAAACTTTTCCTTTTCGTATGCTTGCAGCTTCTTGTACTCCTCAACTGACGTGATATCCAACTTGTGCTTGGTCTTGGGCTTTGGTGGCTCAAATGCGCATGTCAGAATGGCAATCTTGGCATCTTTGACCTCACGAGGCATTTGGGGGTGAGAAAAGTCTTTGTCGATGACTACTCCCTTGACCAAAACAGTGTCTGCCAGGGATCCTCCAACCTTGCCGTCCACCTTGATCAACTCGAAATCAACATCCTTGCGCTCAAGATCAGCCACCTGAAGAACCGCATCGACAGCAATCTTGGCGTACTGATCGTGGCATTTTGAGACACTATCATGATATCAAACCAAGGGCCAAAGGTAGTATCGTCAGCTACAGTGAAAATCGCCATTAAGCATAGCCAGTTGCTGATGACATGAGGATAATAGAATTCCTGATGCATTGTCCTTACATCTTGCTACCCAAACTGGTCTTGGCAGTCTTGTACAGATTCACGGTGTTCTCTCTGGAAAATTCGACAGTATCAGAGATCTTGTCGAGATGCGCGACAGCAATTTTACAAGCGCGCTCAAAGCCATCGGCAATTCGGATAGGGTGAATGCCGCGATCCAACAAATGTTCTGCCTGCTCCAAGAGAGATCCAGCCATAACTAAGCAAATCGACACCAAAAAAAAATGATTGCAACAACGTCAAAGAGCTGTCCGTACAAAAACCAATGTTGAAAACGACGATCTGGTATCATCTATGAGTATTCAACATACCAACAACGCCGGTGGTCCCGTCACCAATCTCATCATCCTGCGACTTTGACAACTGAACCAACAGCTTTGCAACTTGATGCTGCACTTCCATCTGATCCAAAATCGTGGCACCGTCGTTGGTAATAGTAATTTCACCGTCGGGTGAAATCAAGATCTTATCGAGGCCTATGTGTTTTATTGAGTGTACAAAAGCGTCACGCGAATAAGGTGCATTAGGAGATCATTCATGGCGGTACACACAAAGATCGATCTGTCAAGTGAATAGACGTACCGCGAGGGCCAAGCGACGTCTTCAGGATATTGGCAACAGTCTTCGCAGCAAGGATATGAGACTATGATGGTAAATCAAATAAAGTAGCATGCGCAGAGTCAGATCACACATCACTGGAAGCTGTTCCTTTTGGCAGGTGTTTAACGCCACCAAGAGTGTCCCTCCTGGTTGCATTCGCAATTGAGGATCCCGAATTGTATAGGAGATACTCCAGTACGCCGCCGACATCGCGATTCGTCCCCTTCTGATACGACTTCGGGCTCCCGTGGTGTATAAGGCGTTGCACACTCTAGGCTTTACCTTCTGTGCCTCGATGCCGCTCAACCTAGACTTTTTCTGTTGCTCTCTGAGGATGATGAAGGGGCGACCATATTCGTCCTGGGCATACACAGCATTCATTCCCTCCATGGTGTAGTTTACTGGAGCAGTGTCGTGGGGAAGAAGAAAGGAAATGAAATGGAGGACTGATGGCGCGGCAGCTGTGTCAGGACCTCTGACTTTTGGTCTACAGATCTTTTGGCTGATCTTCTTTCGTGTTCTTTGAGTCTAGCATAATCACGTGAGTAGTTTGCCCTGCTGTAAATCGGGAGAGCAGCTCTACTTAAGGGTGGTCCACACACTCGCCACTGGTATTTGCAACTGTAAATCGGATTTATTGTATTGGATTAATGATTATTGTAATATGATCTTGACGATCTAGAAATTCATGTCAGAGGTGGCCGTTCCAATCATGAGGTCCTTGGACTTGACAAGCTTCGAGAAAAAGTTGGAGAAGCGAGTTCCAAAGAGAGGCAGGCTAACCACGCCAGTGGTAGGACCAGTAGCGAGACACATGATCGCTGGGGGCAAGGATCCTTGTGCGAGCTTGGCTGGCTTCTTTTTCTCGCGCGCGTTGATCAAGGCAAGGATGTTCTTGGCAGCTGCGGGTGCAGAGAACGAGCATGCCGCGGCTGTGGGCACCTTTGCAAAGTCAGAGCAGTCGCCGATGGCAAAGATGTTGTCAAATCCAATGACCTGCAACGTCTTTTCGACCTTGATGGTATGCGTGTTTTTGTTGATAATCGTCTGAACATCGAATGTTAGGTCTCCAGCAGGCTTCAAGGTCGACATGTATGATGTATCGACGGTGATACCAACAGACAAGAATTGCATGTCAGATTCAATGACCTCGCCAGAGCTGAGGCGGATGGTTCGGGGAGCGACCTGAATAGCATGGTCGCGGTCCAAACCCTCGATTGTGGCGTTTTCGTTGAGTACTACTTGCACACCCAGGTCTTTGAGATGGGTCAGCGCATGTGACTTGAAGTTATCAGCATACCCCTTGTAGTCGACTAAAGTCGAGGTGCTATGGAGGATGGTAACGTTCTTTTCGGGGAATGCACTCTTGATCTCGCCGGCGAGCTCCACGCCGCAGGCACCTCCGCCGACAACGACAATATTGCTTGACTTTTTCAGATCGGCGCGGGCTTGGTTGGTGATGGCCTTGGCCTCTTGCGAAGAGTCGACGTTGAATTTAGCAGGGGATGGGTTGCTTGAGCCGGTGCAAAGGGCCAGGTAATCGAAGGATACGGACTCGCCTGAGGCAAGGACGATGTGATCATTGTGAACCTCAACGAGTTTGCCCTGGACGATACTGTGCTTTGAGTTCTTTGGGAACAGCTTTGTGTATGGTATCCAGGCCTTCTCGCCGTACTCTTCATTGACCAAAGCGCGGAATGCGCCCAGAGAGTGATGTCTCGCGTCGCGCCTGGATGGACATGCAAGAAAGAGAAGATATGTGTCAATAGTCTGATTGGAGGAAGACAGAGTTTATGGCTGTTGAAAGAGTGGTGCAGGAATGAATCAACGTACCTCTCAATCAAGGTAATCTGTATGTTTTTGTCGCTGGAGAGAAGGGTCTTGATGGCAGTGATTCCGGCGAAGGAGCCACCGACGATAACGACCTTGACAGGGTTTGTGGAAGCCATAGTGAGCGTGGTTGGGATGGTAAGGAGTGTTTGTGAAGAAAAGAAGTGTTGCACCGCGATGTTCGAGGCATTTTTATACGGAAAATATTAATAAGAAATAGCTTTCTTCACCCAAACATGAATAAGGACCTTGGTAGATGGATGGGTTACAAACAAGTTTTTGTGAGGCTCTCACAACAGGTTTAAGACAACAGCTTTTTTTTTTTATTACGAAAATACGCAATATGATTGGCCAGTAGTGTTACAACGCACACAAACCGACTGAAGCCACAACGCGACACGCAATCTGCTTGCAAAGCAAAAGAAGAAAGCCACTACGGGGGCTCGATCACACCCAATGCTCACAGCAACTCCTGCCGTTCACAAGAAGGTCGGTCTTGGTCTAGACAATTGAGCATGCAGACAAAAAGATCCCGTGCGTTTGATGCTCAATACAGGGAGGGACGGTTGCAAGCCAATGTGCACGGCATTTGTAACGAAATATTCACAGGAATAATGGACTACATTGCTCGAAAAATTTCCAGTCACGTGCTTCCCGTAAACGCAGGTTAAACAGAAGGTCTTTCGCGGGTAGCATTTGCTCCTTCTTTTCAATCGATTCAAAATGGGTTAGTTTTGTGTGCTGCAGTCAGCATCCAGGGAGGAGAATCATCCATCGGTCACAGGAAGGCGCGACAGCCATCCATCAGCAATGTGGCACATCGACGCGGGAGACAATGTATCTATCAACTGCCCAACACCTACACCTCATTCCTGGCACACTTGAAGACTTTTTATTCGGAATCTCAGCCGTCTTTACGGATCTTACAACAGGGGTCTCATTGGGCACACTATAGTATCAGCTGATTGGAGAAACATGGATCGTCTCATCAAAAGCATTGGCCAAGATCAGGATCCAGCACCGATTGCGGATGAAGTTGCGATCACTATCCAGGAGTCAACTTTGCCAGACTAAATCAGCTGCTTGGTTGTCCGAGATCTTGGCTTGAGCGACCTACAAGTGGGCGATGAGAAATTCAACTTGAAACAGACTACGATTCAGCAACTGCATCCTTCCGCCAGGACATCTTCAATGCAGGAGCGATCGCCTCAGGCCTTTGGAAACCTTCAGAGACTGATGCCGGACTTTGTTATCTCTGCTGGCGCAAACCTTTAGGTAAAGGAAAACCAAGAGGTCTTCAGGCCGCTCGCAAGCTCCGCACCACTCGCCGTGAGAACCGTTGGGCTGACAAGCACTACAAGCGTCAGGCTCTCGGAACTGCTTTCCGTTTCTCTCCCTTCGGTGGTTCCTCCCACGCCAAGGGCATCGTTCTCGAGAAGATGTATGTCGGCACTTTATTTGTTCTTTTTGTTCAGAATCTATGTGTCAGGATGGCGAGAACAACAGCGACAGCGACCACAGCATGATAGTCAACAGTCAATGCTGATAGCTAGTCGTTAAGTAGCGCGCACAGGGATAGAGGCGACAGCAATATTTCAACTAGAGCGCAGTGACCCGACACGTTGATATCAACAGACCAGGCTGTGTTCAGTTCTTGAGCGTCAGATCGAAGTTTTGACAAGCACCAATCCAGCGCTTTCACCTCCAACCGTGACATTTCGCCGCTCGCCTATACCCCCGCCCCCCGACATTTGGCTTGTGCATGGCTGCAAGGTGTCGACATTTATCTATGGCTAACCCATACATCATTCGATTTCGCTCTTTTACTCCGATTCAACAGCGGTGTTGAGGCCAAGCAGCCTAACTCTGCCATTCGCAAGTGTGTCCGTGTTCAGCTGATCAAGAACGGCAAGAAGATCACTGCCTTCGTTCCCAACGATGGTTGTTTGAACTTTGTCGATGAGAACGACGAGGTTCTCATTGCCGGTTTCGGTCGTTCCGGCCACGCGTAAGTTACATGCTTAGACTGTCCATATTTCCCCTATACTACAACGACGACATTTTTCGCTGACGTCCTTTGTTTTATACGAAATCAAATTACCAATATAGCGTCGGAGATTTGCCCGGTGTCCGTTTCAAGGTCGTCAAGGTCTCCGGTGTCTCCCTCTTGGCTTTGTGGAAGGAGAAGAAGGAGAAGCCCCGCTCTTAAATATGCGATAGCGTTTTGTTGCTATGCTACACCTGGGAGTGTAGTTGTACGAAATCCACAAATAAATCGATATCAAAGAGTCGCGGACTACCTGATCGTGCCCAGCTGGTTGGCGTTGTGTCTTTGAGATGGCGATGGTTAGAGATCGAAAGGATTAGTTTGTTTGTCTATAAAGATATCGATAAGCTTAGACCGTGGAAAAAACGATACTGTGTCCGGGTGCAGTTTGCTTAACTGTCTGGCCACGACCAGGAAACGCAGAGATATGGTATTTTTACTATAGATTTTCTTGGATACCTGTTGTTCCTGGATGGTCTTCATGAATCATGTTGCCTTTGCCAAACGTCTTCAGTAGGAATGGATTTCCAAAGAAAGCGAGGAGAGGCCGATGCTGTCTTTTCAAAGCTTCTGGGACCCAAAGGTGAGTATTCGCGTGCCTGATTATTGCGCACTGACTTGATTTTTGTCGCGGCCAAAATCGCCGTCTCTTTCAGCGCAACTGATCATTGACAATGTCATGAGATTCCCTCGAGCCACAGGACCCGCCATCACCGCCAAGGAGTTTGCGCAGTGGCTCGCACCTTTCCAGAACCAATGCCGTCCACGGAGTGCCCGACTTTCCTCGCCTCATCTCTCTGACACACCGTGGCAAAAGATTGCGAATGAAGAACGATCGAGCACGAATCACACAGCAGCCACGGAGGAGAGACAGGGTCTTCAGGACATCGGTATTGCTGTCTCTGGAGGTGTTGATAGCATGGCTCTTGTGACCCTGCTGTCCCGACACTATGGATATCTGAATGCCGACGGCAGCAACAGCTCTCGGGAGACGAGGCTTCATGCGCTTATTGTGGACCACAAACTGAGAGACAACAGCACTGAGGAAGCAGCGTTTGTCGCACAACAAGTTCAAAAGATGAGTAAGTCGCAACAACCTTCAGTCTCAAGAGCAGGAATATAATTTCTGAAGGCTTTATACTAATCGAAACAGCTCATGTTCTCTGGTAGATGTCACACCCCATGTCCTTACGCTATCATGGTCAAGCAACAATATCAGTGGCAATGAGGGCATTAACCTAAGCACCATCATGCGGAAACCTGACAGGATCCACCTCGAAACACAGGCGCGCCTGCAGCGATACAAGGCCATTGCACAGCAATGCCATGCCCTTCAAATCCGGGATCTCTTTGTAGGACATCATGCGGGAGACCAGGTCGAGACAGTGCTTTTTCGGTTCTCTAGGGCAAGTGGGGTTGATGGTTTGGCTGGAATTCAGAATATGGCGCCTCTCGGTGTCGTGAACGTTGCTGAAGCATTGGATATCAGAGTGCTCCGACCGCTACTGAACGTGTCAAAGGTATATACATTGCAGTAGCAGCTGAATGGTGATGTGGAAAATCCGTCAGGATGAATCGCAGACTCTCAAACGCATTTGTTGTAGGGGCGACTAAGGGCGACTTGTGAAGAGGCAAGCACGCAGTGGGTAGAGGATCCTTCGAACCGATCTTTAGACTATCAGCGGAATGTGATCCGACACTATCAGCAGGACATTGATATGCTTGTGGACCAAGATCCCCAGTCATGCCTGTACCCACTATCCACAGCAGCCTTACTGTCGTTTCGGGAGCGGATGGATCAGCATCGTCGATTTGCGTGGGATCAAGTAAAGCCTTGGCTACAGAATATCCGATTTGATTCCGACAACGGTGTCTGTCACCTAAAACTACAGGCTCCAGGAACGACATTCTCGGCAGCACTGGCGAATATGGATTGGCTACACGAGTCCCAGAATCATGTTGCGACACGGTTGCTGTCCTATTTGGTGCGCTGGGTGAGCTGCAAGGATCATGCTCCCCGGCTAGAGGACATTCAGATGTTACTAAAGCAGTTACGAAAGTCTGCCCTTATATCATCTGAACCCCCAACCTTGACCGAGGAAGCTGCTATTGAGGACGATATTGTCAGCAGCTCAACAGTCTACAGAAGGAAAAGGACACGCGCGTCAAAAAATCACTCGGGTCCAGAGCAAACGCCACAAACCCCAGAGGTCAATCACGCCACCCAAGTTCACTCGTCTTCACGACAGCTTGTGAATATCGCAGGCGTTTTATTTTCTCCTCCACGAACAACAAAAGGCATCCCAGACCACTGGACGCTTTCTCGACAACCCATGTCCCACACTGAACGATTGGCAGCGTCTATAAAAATCACTTGCGACAAAGAGGCTGGCCGGGAAGGAACGATGGATTTGCTGTGGGACCAGCGATTCTTTATCAGGATCAGTGACGACCCCATTGCGTCGGATGAGCTCTTTGTTCGGCCGTTGACAGCGAGTGATGTCCCAGAACTCCGTCAACTATTCGAAACGCAGGGACAACATGAACGAGCATGTATAGAAAGATTAAAAGACTGGATGGCGGAGGTGCCAGGGAACGCCAGGTTCACAATCCCCGTGATCTACAAAAAGGGTCAGCAGCGTTTGATCGAATCAAAGTCGAATAAGAAGCGCCAATCCTTAGAAACTATCGTCTCTCTACCAACCTTGGGTATTCATCTACATCCATCCAGTTTCGCCATCAAAAGCTGGTTCAAGTCTAGAACTCCAATCGATGACTATAAAATATAACTCACAGGGGCTCCGGCTCCAATGGCTATTTCTGATATGTTTTATTAGATTATGGTACTGGGCAGTTGGGAACCTTGATCTTGAGGTTTCCATCCTTATCAAATATACCCCAGTAAGGCTCAACAGGGACCAGGGGATCTATCTTCCAGGGCTCGTCCTTGAACTCGAACCAGTAATCTGTATCAACAACCCAAATAAAACAATACAACGTTAGAAAACAGCTTGAAGGTTGAGGCAAAACGACTAGATACTCCGTAGCATAAAAAAGAAAGAATGAAAGAGAGAGAGAGATAACTTACAGGGAACGCCGGCAGCGTTGGCTTGGCAAATAAAAGTATCGATCAGAGTCTGCATGTTGGCCAGACCAGGGACCGCCGAGGGTGCGTATACTGAAGTAGCGGGGGCTGAAGGCCAACCGACTTCGGAAATCGCGCCCTTGATTCCAGCCTTGGTCGGGTTCGCCAAGATAGTGTCGTTGTACTGTCCAAGCGTCCAGGCGGCTGCATCCGATACCTGCGTACCCGCAAAATAGGGATGCAAATTGCCCTCCAGCTGGTCCGAAACCGAAGCCAGGGTTGAGTTCAGATTGTTTCCAATGTCAGATGTGAAGACAGGGATGGCCTTGCCGTACCGGGCCTGGAAATTAGTTCGGATTGTGGCCATGAGACTCGCCAAGGAGGTCAGGTTCATTTCCTGACGGAATAGAACTTCGTTACCGACACTAATACCCTGGACCATATCGGTGCCATATGTATCTAGGACTTTGAACAGTGTGTCGTACTGGCGCTGGTAGGTTGTCGGATCCTTGTCAACCCAGACAGTTAGGACTACCTTCATGGTGCTGTTGAGGTTCAGAGCCTGGATAGCTTGGAAGGTCAGGGCGGCTTGATCGCAGTCCATGCCGTAGAGACGGATCCTGTTCGTAAGCTGGGACATGAGAATAACATCGTCGACGACATTCTGGAGCGTTGCACCGCACCAGGGCATGAGCGACTTGGCAGGGTTGTAGTCGATACCGTAGAAGGACTTGTAAAGGTTCGGGTTTGGAGTGAACTGTGTGATCGGTGGAGTTGCAGCTTGAGGCTTGTCCGGGTTTCTATTCACGGACGATGGAGGAGTACAAGAAATATCTGGGTTAGGCAAAACATTCACGCGACGAGGGACTCAAAAATAGCGCAGAATGGATCAGACAGCAGACAGCAAGGACAGAAAAACAAGGAGGAACGTACGTTGGCTGAGCAAGGCCGTCGATCTTGCCTCTGCGCGTAACGAATCCAAGGACGATTCCGGCTATAACACCAATGAACGCAAGGATACCGACCACACAGCAAATGCTACGCCACTTGCGACTCGTCTTGCTCTTGCTCTTGAGCCATTCGCTCTTCTCGAGGTATATCCCGTTCGTCAGGTCCGAATCCGAAGATATGTAACTCTCATTCTTCTGGCTCTGCGACACCATCGCTGCCGAGACGAGTCCCCTCTTCTTGGAGCCCTTGATTGAACCTTCATTGATCCTGACCTGTACATGCTTTGGCAAAGATGCTACCATATACCGCTCTCCCATTGCGTTCAGCTCAATGCCACTACCTGCAACCGACGACGAAATAGAGTTGCGACGCGAGGATTTTGAAGATTGGCGACCTGAGGAGGCGAAACCAGGCTTGGGTCTTGCCAACCCCATATCGCTCTCATCATCGTCATCGTCCTTGCTCAGAGCGTCATACAGGTCCTCTCGACTTCTAATCGACTCAGAACTTGCCAGAACAGAGTGGTGGGTCATAATAGGCGCGCTTAAGCCAAAGCTTGAAATTTTGGAAACTCCAGAATCATTACTATGTGTCGACCCTGGAATGGCGGACTGGGGGCGAGGAGGGCGAAGAGACGAAGCCGATGACGGACCGGCCAGAGCACGCTGGCGTGATGCTTCCTTTAGCCGGGCATCTACCGCTGCAAGGACACTGGGGGCCAGCACTGGCGAATTGTCGGGGAAGTAGCAAATAGAGTCCGGCCGGAGGGCTGCAGGTGGCGAATACTGGTTATAGGGACGGCTCGCAACATTATTGTTCGCACTGCTGAAGGAAGAATTAGGTGCAAGGCGTTGTGATTGCTGCTGATACTGATGTGACATAACCGACCCTTGAGTGATCGTCGAAGGATTCGGCGAAGGTGACCTTGACGAGAAGCCCTCTGAAAGAACAGCGGACGCACGGCTCGAAGTCGTAGGCGAGGGGTGATGGATGACTGGCATATTAATGGGCGTCGATTGAACTTCGTTTGGCCGAAGCCATACTCTATTTTGGTCCAGCAAAACCCTTCCTGGGAGAATCTCCTTATTCAAGTCTGCCGATTCTGGGTCAGAGCTACTTTTGTTGATATTGCCAAGCGATGGTAAATATGCCTTGGCGATGGCATGGCCAGGGTCGGAACGAGTCGAGGGCCGATGAGACGTGAGTGGCGGGCCTCGCTTGAACACCATTTCCTCTCCTGGCGTCACCGGCATATGTGATACACTGTCAACGTCATGTGTTCTATCGGTGGTGAACTTTGGATAGTTGCTGCTACCGCTGGATGAGGTTGAGTCTAGAGGGTGGGCGAATGGTGAAATATGCATAGAGTGGTCTGCTGCTGTGGGGGAGCTGGGTGAAGAAGACATTATTGAAGTCGCAGGAGAATCATCGATATTGGCCGATAACCCATTAAAGGTCGACACTGATAAGTTGGAAGGAGAGGCTGAACCGATCTGCAGAGTTGAGGAAACGAGTCTTGTTTTTGATTCTGGGTTGGCTGTTGTACCAGTCCCTGTCGATAATGCTGGCTCTATGATGCCTGCTTAAAATTAAAAATGCAAAGAGTGAAGGAAAGGCGCGTCCCCTGATAGACAAAAAGAAGGATGATATAATCGCAATGCAGAGTGGAAAGGCGGGGAATATTTAACAGGCGAAGTGAAAGTAGAAGTCGATAGTGATGATGAATATATAGGGGACAAAGGGAAAGGAGGGCGCTGGAAGGTGATGGGAAGACTGAGATACGACAGGAACAATGAGAGCAAAAATATGTATGAGAAGTATGAGAGAAGAGAAAGAATAAAAAATTAGGGTATGGATATTTGTATCGAACAAATAACATTCAGCTCTCGTTTACGAATGGATGTTTTGGTTCTCAGAACAAAATGGCAGCAGGAGATTGGAACGCCAATAAAAGTCATGACAGAGTAGCGAGCTGGAGGAGTTGGTGGACACGGCACATAGTTAAATGTAGCCAAGAGGCAAGCATCACCATGGGCAGCAATCGCCTGTCCTCATCTGCATGTCCATAGGGATTCTCCATGACAACGATAGACAAAACAAAACAAACATTGGAGAGAAGCGCGTTTGGTCTTCGACTGCATGTCTGTGCAGATCAGCCCAGCAATCTACAGGTTCAGACTTGTGCATGCGCAACGGATGACAATAGCACAACGGAATGATGCGTGGATTTGTGCGCTCCTGGCAAGACTTTCCCTGCCCCTGATATTCAGGCACCTCATCATCTCTCTCTGTGATTATTTACTCGCAAGAAAGGGCTGATGGGGTTATGACATCCATTCACATCCCTGATGATCCGAGCAGTTCTTCCCAAGTCAAAGCAGGATCGTGTTCAACGATGACACCTTTCGGATACAGCTTGTTCCAACAACGCGCAATTCGCAAGAGCTACAGTTGCTTCGGGCGCGGGTTGGACATGCGATGATGCGCCTGGTGTGTGTCTCTTTGCGTGTATATCAAAAGTCGACGAACACACAATAAAAATAAAACAATAAAATACATTGTCGTAATGATGTTCTCCAGGTACGAACAAAAACCCAAAATGTTGGCGGAAGAGTCACCACCCTTCATAACGTTCTGAAGAGATTGACGTTCTCTCCATCCGTTAATTCTCGGTCATTCGAGGGGTTTATCGTCAACCTTTCTTCTTTCTCTTGCTCGTTCATTCCACCCCACTCTCTTCCAGTCGCACAGCACATGTACACCATCCCTCAGATCTTACAGAAACCAGCCCTGTGTTCCGTGTGCTGCACATGGTCGCAAGATGCACGCCTTTTCATGCGCCATTTTGCGGTTAAAACAGAGTTTTTCCCTTGGTAAATTTACAATTGATATTTGAGAGCCGGGAATGAACCGATTTTCACAATCAGCATATTCACCTCGCCTTTTGAACACATACTTCTTCAACATGAAAATAGATTCTGTCCTTCTATGGACAGACACCATGCAGGTTTCCTATCATTCCATGTCCATGGAGCCCTCTAATCACACTGAATATGTCTCAGAGGAGTGGAAGAAAAGGATTCTTTTTCACCCTTTTGCCTGTGAAGTGCACAATCGCTACTACTTTCAATTTGGGCACATGCGTCTGTTTCGTAGCTGATGCAGTTGAGTGCTTGTTTGGCAACCCTTTTGGTGGTCGTGGTTTACTTTTTCCTAAAAAAGGTCGAACACGAGAAATTACGGGTACAGAGTGCTCAACAAGGACGGGGCTGATTACGCCGATCCAGTCTCTCTTTCACAATTTATTTTTGGGTTATCTCGCGCAACGCTTGGACAGTCCAAATAGCCCACTCGTGCTAAACACGTTTTATTCTCTGCCTGAACTTTACGGTCTCCAGGGAAAAAAAACAAAGCTAAGATCCGTGGTAAACATCATACATGTACCAGGAGATACCATCGTATCACCACAACGCACGCGACATTTGATTCCGTCTTCGCAATGATAGAGGCTGAGGCTTACAACAAGAACCCTGACCTCGGAAAATGATTAGTCTAACCCAACCCTGCCTCTCTGTCGCTCTATGCCTCTTCCCGAGCGAACGGAACTAAATGTTGAAAATGACGTATGAGCTGGTTGGCCCACAGTTCCAGCCATGACAGCGCTGCCAAGGATTTCAGTCTGTAAATCCAAGTGGTCTCAGACATGCGCGCTTCAGATCAGAGCGCAGGGGATATATCGGCGCATGTGGAGAGGACGTGTGCACATTACAAAATGCTGATCGACGTCTATCTCCATGTCATATATGCCATACTTCATGGCGTACTCCCCCAGGGAATTACGCCCGTCTATTTTTGATACCTGGGGGTATCATAAGTCGGCTGTATACCCATTTGTACGACCATGAAATAAAATAAAATAAACAAGGGTCCCTCGCGCCCTTTTTTCCTTATTGGAGTATTCTGGTGTATTTTTCATGAAAAAGCGCCACTCAAAAGAATCATCAGCGCCCCCATACGCACCTGACATGGAGGGACAAATTATACCCGGTGCATTGAAGACGCGTTTGCTTTGAGTAATGTTTCTCTGGAGCGCAATTTAAATGAAACCGTGGATGTGGCAAAGCACGACTTTTTTTATTCTCAGCGGACGTAAATGTAATATATAGAAGTAACAAGAAAAATGCTTTTCTACTCGTTGGCTTTATGCTATATTGTAGATAGCGTTTTACTGATAAGGGGTTTATTGAGATGAAGAACAGAGGAGAGAGGGATGATGGATCCAGGCACCCGCATCAAGCGAGTCACCAAAAAAGTAACACTTAGGTAAGACCTAGAGCAACTTTCCACCTTACTTGCCAATCTGGACATCAGCGCAAGAGGCGTACCATTCACCCTTGTTAAGCATCCAGCGCCACTGCAAGAGGTAGGTACCCGAGGCACGGACAGGAACCTTGAAGCAACCACCGCAAGCGCGACGATCCTCGTTGGAGCCAGCCATGCAGTTCTTGAATGGCAACAAAGCAACGGTATTCTTCAACAACTCCTTCTGGGTGATGTCCTTGCCATTCCTGACCTTGGACAAGTTGATTTGAACCTTGTTGTCGGGCTCGTTCTTCTTGGCATGGTTCTTGGCAGGCCAGCGGACGCAGAGCGTGTCACCGACGGTGGTCACAGTCATTTTGCCCCACTTGCCGCCATAAGCCTTCGAGATAGGGTTGGCGAGGGTCTCATCCGCACCGGGCTCAGCGCCGACCTTGCCGTTCGAGCAAGGGAGTGGGTTGCTGTCACCGTGCTTCTGCTGGTAATGGCGCGAGGGATATGCGCTATCAAGGGACCCGAAGGCCTTGCCGAGCGGGAAGCGACGGGCGTAACCCGTGCACTTGCCTCCCTTGTCAGACCAGTCTTGCTTGCCGGCCTTGTTGAACTTCCAGTCCATGCAGTCCATCCAGGAGTGGGCCTCAGCCTGGGGGGTGTAGGAGGAGAAGACGGCCAAAGTGGCAACGACGAGAAAGGTGAAGGAGGACTTGAGAACCATGATGATTGTAGAGGAGAGGTGGGAGGGGTAGAAGTTGTGGAGGGAGGTTAGGGTAAGGGTGGTAGGTGCTAGGGAGTATAGCGTGAAGGGCGTTTGCGGTAAACGGTTTGAGGAATGGAAGGGGGAATGGACACAGAACAGAGAAAAAGAAAAGTCCACAGGGGTAGGAAGGAACCCCCGGTACTTATACGGCGTGTCAGTGTGCGATATCTCCGGAGGTGTGCTGGAGATCGAGGGCAGCAGCGCCAGGACGGTATTGTACCGAGAATTGCAAAATAAAATTAAAGTTGGTTTTGTTTACACCAGGGGTACTCTTTCAAATACACAAGTAAAAATACCGAGAGTGGTCAACTGAGCAAAAAAATAATAATAAAAAAAACCTGCTTCCTCGGACTACAATGAGGACCAATAGTTCCTTGCTGCGTCCAGAATTCCATTCAGAGAGGGGGTAGAGCAGAGAGGAAATGGCAGGAATAGCAGAACCTTGAAGGGCCTTATTTTTGCATTCCGGTGCTGTAATGCCGCCGAGTTCATTTCCTCAACAATTAAACCATAATTCGAGTCGATGAGTGAATACGAGCATTCGACTCTGCGAATTCAGCGACAGAAAACAATATGTACAGTGCGCCACAACAGACGTGAAGAACAAGAACAGCGGCGCAGACTTGCTCAAAGAAGACGCCACATAGGCGAAAGAGGGACGGATGTCTATTTATTACCTCACTACAGCCCCACAAAAAATAGCACTGGCTATTGTTGGCGCATACCGTTCCCTCATTCGATTTTAAGGTCATCTCAGTGTCCTCTCGAATGGGGTAGATGAGTCTTGAATCTACGAGCGTTTCTCAGCCATGTTTCTTTCACCCCATCCCCATCCTCTTTCTCTTTGCTCTCTTTTCTATCTCTCACGTTCGATTTGCCTATGGGTGTTTGTTTTTATGCAAACCCCTTGTGGAAGTGCTCTCTATTTTGCAATCCCCGGGTTAAAATTTTGGAAGGGTTCGTCGATTCCTGGTATACTACAAAAAAAATAAATCAATACAAACAGAACCCGAGCAGTGCGGCGGCTCTATTTTTGTTCAAGTGATCTGTACGGTCTAACCGTTGATGGTTTGTACGAGTCCACACGCAAACCAATTTCTTTCGGGTTCTAGCCCTCTCTTTCCTCTGTAATTCTTGGAGGGCTATGTATCTTGTACTAGAGTGATGTCTTCCCCTGATTTTGCTCTCATGGCGGCTACAGTTCAAGGCTCACTCACTCTTGGGGCGACAGGAATTGTCGTCCATCACAAACTGTAGAACCACTTCAATGATGTGTATGTACTGTACTGCTCCGAAGAGGTTACGCAGTGTTATATTTAGATAGACAGGTATTACTTGCAGGCAAAGCGCGCTTCATACCATGTTTTTCTCGGCTCTCTTAAATCCAACGTTGAAATCATAAATGTATGCTGATGACTTTTCTCTCAAATCCCTTAGAACTTCTCTGGATTGTACAATTAAAAGATGGGGATGAGAGAGCTGTGATATTTGATGTGTCCTCTGCGCTCTGGTTGTTCAGTTTTTGATACCCATCTGACCCTGTCAGTACAAGAAGCCTTTTTTTTTTTTTTTTTTTTTTTTTGGTATTCTTAGAGAACCGAGAAATGGAAGTTGGACATGCACAATATTTTACGCCTAATCCAAAAAAAAGGAAAGGAAAGGAAAGGCTGCACAAAGAAATTTTTAAAAAAAAATATAGAAGGCTCACCTAAATTACGCGAAAGGATGACAGGAAGGTTAGCAGAGTCGACAGCACAACTCTTTTTTTTGGGTCGTGGAAGACATTTACGCATGTCCTAATAATAACGGCGCACTACAGCCCAAGTCTCGTTTCTATCTCAATAGTTACAACTTTTCCTGAAGATAGCTGCTTCTGTGACGGGGAATGTATTTTTATATACGTTTGTGGATCTACGGCGAAAAGAATTGTCTATGTTCCTGAGAAAACAAATGTAGGCACTGCTGGCGCAACATTTTTGGGTAGTATTTTCTTCGTCAATCAAGGCGCTGCGCAGAGCGAGAAAGGAATGCGGATAGAAGGGGAAAAAAACGAGGGGGAGAGGGTGGCATCGACGAAATTCTGGGGGAAATGGAAAGGGAATGAGAGAATGAGAGAAAGAATGTTTTGATGGACGTGGACTCTGAAAAAAGAACGCGTTGTTTTTAGTGCTTAATGCCTGCCTTTGCGGCCACCAGCGGGTCTGCCTTTGTGAGCACCAACGGGTCTGTTTTTGCGGCCACCAACGAATCTGCCGATATTGCCAACAGCTTTTTTGACAACATTCGGCACACCAGCACTTGATGAACCTCCGCCTATTTTGACATCCTACACCCAGAACAGAAAAAAAAAGTACAATCGCGTTGTTAGACTTAAGCAAATTTAGATAACCAATAAATAAATCAATAACGAAAGGGTCATCTTACAGCACAGCTAGTGTACCACTCGCCAGGGTTCAACATCCATCTCCACTGCAGCAAGTAAACACCGCTAGCTCGGACCGGAACTTTGAAGCACCCACCGCAGGGGCGTTTATCTGGGTTGGGACCCTTTCCGCAGTTCTTATAAGGCAACTTGACGATCGTGTTCTGCAACAGTTCCTGTTGCGTCGGGTCAGCACTGTTCGCGTTCTTCGACAAATTAATCTCAACCATCGTATTGCCCTCATTACTCTCCGCGTGGTTCTTGGCCGGCCAGCGGATACAGAGCGTATCTCCCACGTTCGTCACCGTCACCTGTCCCCAATTGCCGCCGTACGCTGCTGTGTATGGATGGGCTAACGTTTCATCCGACCCAACGTCCTTGCCATGCTTGTGGTCCGAGCATGGTAGAGCCGTGTTGGGGTTGCCGGCTTGTTGGTAATGGCGCGAAGGATCAGCGCTATCAAGGGACCCGAAGGGCTTGCCGACCGGGAAGCGACGGGCGTATCCCATGCACTTGCCTCCTTTGTCGGACCAGTCTGGGTCACTAGGGTTTTTGGGCACCCAGTTGACACAATCCATCCAGGAATGGGCTTCGGCCTGAGGAGTGTAAGAGGAGAGGATCACCAATGCGGACACCAGCACTGCGGTGTAAGTGGCGGTGGAGAAAATCATTTCTTGCCGTTATTGTTATTGCTGTTTGTTGCTGTGAAGTGGATGGTTTGTGGACGAGATGTGAGCAGAAAAATATGATGTGGAAGAGAAGATAGGGCTGTCGCGTGGTTCGTGAGATGTTTACACCCAAAGTTCTTTCTTTCTTTCTTTCTGGTTATTTTTTTTGTGAAGCGGAGAAGAGTTAAGAAACAAAGGAGAGGATGAGGGATCAAGAGTCCAGCTGGATAACTTGGGTTCTTTTATATTGGTGGAGGAACTGGGGTTTTTTCTTGCCTCCAATTTCAGGAGCAAAAAAAAAAAATAGTAACGACAGGCCAGCACCAAACAAATGACCTCAGGGGCCAAAAAGAGACAAGGGGAAGGGGGGGGTTAAGGCCGTTGGGGTTTTCGTTCAAATGGGTTCAAGGCACTAAAAAAGGCAAAAAAAAAAAAACGCGTTGCTAACTTACTGCAGAATGAGATTGATGGATAGGCTACAGGCGTAAAACTAACAAACAGGATTATAAAGGCATCCAAGCCGTGAGCCGCTTATTAAAAACTAAAAGCATCGATGTCCGAGCTGGTAGCCTGAGCCCTTTTTCTTAAATGCTGAGCGACGCGACTATGATTACAATATCTCCGGACCTTTTCCGTGGAGGGAGTGATTGAATTTATTTATTGGAAACATGGAAAGGGAGAACGGGGCAACTCGACGCATGATATATGTGTGTGTGTGTGTGAGCGTGTGACTGAAGAGTTAGGAAATGGGAAAGGAGGGATAGAGGAGCTACGGAGCGGAGTTTTCTATGGATAGGAGACCATGCGAACGAGGCGCGTCTCAAATCGATGGCATGCATCAAATGGTCGTTGCAGTGAATTAATAGGAGAGACCTCAGGAGGTCAGGGGAGAAGAGAGAGAAAGAGAGAGAGAGAGAGAGAGAGAGAGAGAGAGAGAGAGAGAGAGAGAGAGAGAGAGAGAGAGAGAGAGAGAATAAAGAGACGGAGGCAGTAGACTAATATACTTTCCATGGAGCATGAACAAAGAAGGAAAGGAAAACTCTGTTTCTGACACCTTGCCACTTTTAATTGCCATGGCTTCAAAAAGGGTGCAGCTAACCAATACTTTACTTGTACCCTTGGTTACAAGTGTCCTCTCGGGATCGACCGTAGTTGGTCATACATTGCCTTCGTTGCAGAGGTAGCAGGTATTAGGAGAGTCCATAGTATATTGTAGCGAGCTGGTCCGGATGGAGCATCACATCGCCACAAGCAGCAAACAGCTGCGATGTTTCACAACGATATGTGAGTGCGACAAATACATTTGCTCATCACTGGGCGCGATGCTCCACCGACTATCTTATCCTCGGGGAATAAAGGGTGATCGACCGCTGTTTGTTTGTTTACGCTGCGCGCACAGACGCTGCAGCACTCGTGTGCACAGCAATTTGGTCATTTGTTGTTGTTGTTGTTGTTGTTGTTGTCTGCAGCCCAGGGGGAATACAGGGCACAAGGACTAAGCACGCCCTACCGGAGAAAACATACATCGCTCGAAATACTTAACGAAGAAGATGTAGGGGAGCCATTTCGGCCTTTCAGAGTCCCTTGTTTGTCTCAGCTATCTCTTTGATTCCTCCCTTATTGCTCCCGCAATAATTATCAAGGGGAGGCGAAGACTGTTACAGATTCCATAGATATCCAAGAGAATGGATCCCATGGAGTCCAGATCTCACATAAATCGATGATCCGCGTTTATCTTCTAGTTTTCACATTCTAGAACTCGTGTCCCAAGAAACTATGTCTTACACATCAGAATCGCGAGTCGCAAGGAGTCTGGGGGAAGTTTTTTTTTTTTTTTTGACGAGAGTGATATACAAGGGTAATGCACAATATATTTTAATATGGTATTCTAAGCTTCTTTTTCTTAAAAGACTGCGGCAAGAGCGCGACGGAACACGTTGGGCTTCTTCTTGCCAATCTCGGATTCGCTATCCTCGAGGGTGTGATCAATGTAGCTACGACCGGTGTCCAGGTCGACATCGACCAACTTCAAAATCGTTGTCTTTGCCCACAGCTTGTTTCCAACGTACAGGAGCACAATGAATGGCAATGTCACGTATGCAGACAAGAAAGACTTGATGCTGAAGGGCGAGAAGGCTGTGTAGCCCTGACCAAAGAGAATGATCAAACAGATCAAGATGGTGTAGATAGGTCCGAATGGGTAAAGACGGGAGACGAATGGGAGATCGTTCAAAGACCGACCCTGAGCCTTGTAGGCCATACGGAAACGGATGTGACAGAATGCAATGCCGAGCCATGCAACGAATCCCGTGGTGGAAGACAAGGACAAGAGCCAGTTGTAGGCCTCACCCTGACCGACTTGAGGAAGCGAAACAATAAAGGCAAAGCATCCGATCAAGGCAGTGGCGAGGACACAGTACACAGGAACACCCCAGCGGTTGACATAGCCCAGGAACTTGGGTGCGTTACCCTCCTTAGATAAAGTATGAAGAGCACGCGAGGAGGCATAAAGACCAGAGTTACCGGCCGAAAGGACAGCGACGAGAATAACACCGTTCATGACATCACCGCCAACGCTGATACCGGCCTGGACAAAGACACGGGTGAAAGGCGAAGACTTGACATCGCCGTCGGCGTTGGCGAGGGCAGGGTCATTGTAGGGGATAGTCATACCGATGATCAACATAGTGAGGACGTAGAACATAATGATGCGCCAGAAGACCTGTCGAATAGCACGGGGCACGTTCTTGCGAGGGTTCTTGGTCTCACCGGCAGCAATTCCGACCAACTCGGCTCCCTGGAACGAAAATCCCGCGTTCAAGAAAATGGAGAAGAGGGCAATGAATCCACCGTGGAAGGGATCCATGTCAAAAATCTCACGTCCAGGCTTGGGTGCACCCTCGATGGGGTCGCCAATCGCACCGCCAATGTAAAGGAATCCGACAATGATAAAGACAATGACAGCGAGGACCTTGATGAGAGAGAGCCAGTACTCGGTCTCTCCGTATGCTTTGACAGATGTGAGGTTGAGGGCGGTGAGGATCGTGATGAAGACCAGCGCCCAAACCCAACCCGGACAGGTTTCGAGCGAGATCCAGTATGAGATGATGACGGAGGAGGCGACGAGTTCGGTAGCAAGGGTGATAGACCATGAGAACCAGTAGACCCAACCTGTAGGTCGTTCAGAGAGGACAAAATTTGAACAGAAAGATGCGATTAGCGATTAATGTCTAAACGGAGTTTCATCTCCATCTCCGAACGGAGTTTTCTTTTCGAGAAAAGTGTCACGAGGGGACCAACCCCAGGGCTGAGTATACGCATCGAAGGATGCACAACCAAACGCGTGGGCTCAAGCCGTTTCCTGGATCCAAGTCGTTGCATGGATCATATTTCATCCAGAAACCGTCAATGAGTCTACATACCAAGCATGAATCCGAGAGCAGGGTCAAAGAAGCGGGTTCCATAGGCATTGATCGATCCGGTGATAGGCAGGTACGTCGCCATCTCACCGAGCGACGACATGAAGCAGAAGACCATTGTTCCGATCAGTGTATATGCGACTTGTGAGGAGCCTGGTCCGGCCGTGGCAATCGACGATCCAGAGGCCAAGAAAAGACCTGTACCGATTGTTCCTCCTACAGTTCGAAGAAGACGAGGAAAGATATGTTCATATGTGAGATGAGATCATTGAGCATTTCGCATGCTTGGGTGTAGCAGATACCCCGATAGGCGCTGTTCAATGTGCGTAGAGTTTTTCAATCACGTATGGTTCAATCAAGCCCGTTTGGCCGTTTTGAATTTTTTAAGCAGATGATTTTTGTGATAAGATTGATGTGCGGCGAACACTGAAACTAAACAACAGCGCACTGGACAAATCAAGCACCCAGTGTGACAAACAGATCCCATACACACACTGTGTCGTTGAAATTTTATGGATGCGTGCACTCTATGAAGAGAAGGGGGGGAGGGGGAGGATGCTTACCGAGAGAGATCATGGTCAAGTGGCGGGCCTGAAGGTTGCGCTGCAGCCCCTTGCCGACTTCGCCTGCAGGGGTGCTGAGATCGGCATCGTCGTGAAGCGACACTACCTCACGCTTTTCACTGTAGTCTGCAGCATAAGAGTCCTGAGTGTAGGACTCCATTTCCGTTTTGTCTCCTGCATCGTGTGCGGAGATGTGATCTCTGTTCATATTCTATGGAGATCGCGGGTAGAGGAAGGAGAATGGAGGGAAGGGAAGGGAGGCTGTGTTGTTGATATAGAGTGGTGCGGGTATTTCAATTGTACAAGAGCGAATAAGGACTGGGGGTACAGGGGAGGTGTGTATGAGGTCGAGCGTGCGAAGAATGCTGAAAAGAGGAAACAAAACAAAAAAAAAAAAACAGAACAAAAAAGGGCCTTGCTTATGAAGGGAATCAGAGTGGCAGATGGATGGATGATTAAATCGTCTAGGTTTTACAAGTGCAGTTGCTCTGACGTTGCTGGCCAATGTCCGTAGTTCGAGGCTAGACTTACGAACCACCTGGAGCGAATCGGAAAGAGCGACAAAAGGCTTTTCGTCAAGTTTCATTCATTTCATTCGAGTTCGTTTGTGTTTCTAATCCTTTTTTTTTTTTGCCAATCGCAGGAGGGATCCCCCCTGGCACCCCTATGCTAAATAAAGCAGGCATCAGCCCCTACGCAACAAAGACAGGGGTTGATAAGACGGAGTTGATCTGTCCTCCGTCCTCCCCTGCGGTTGCCCACGTTGCGGATTCATTCAAAATTAACGTCACTCGGAGAATACCCTCGAAATGGCACAACGACTGGGAAGTGGAACTTGAACCGCTCATTGGTGATAGTCTAGGAAGCTCACCTCACCTCACCTCGCGTCATCATCGATCTCCGCCCATTTTTTACTGTGCATACTCGAATACATCGTGTGGGGAATTCTCATGGGCGGATCGCAACGAGACTCGGCGCTGCATCCGCATCTACCCAACAGCCGTCTGCGGGGGATGAGCAAAGCACAGAGAGAGAGAGATGAATATGCAATACACGTCAGGTACCTTCTGAGTAGTCTACTAGTCTACAGAGTCTTGCCTGTCGCATGATTGACCAAACGGGAGCACCCAATCAGAAGCCAATGCCCCAAAGTCCGCTCCATCATTTTTTTTTCTCACAAGTGGTGCCTGCCGTCGACGGTGAGGGGCTACCCCACCATCCATGATCCCGAACAAGCGCACATCCCCTGCGGCTCATTTCCGCTCCAGTCAAGACGCCCCACGCTCTCGAAAACATACCGTGAAGGCAGTGGGACTAATATCCAATGTCAAACAAAGTTGTGAACTAAAATCGTTTGTAACACTCATCCAGTCATAAATCACAGTTTAACCCTTTTGGCCCTTTTGTCCTCTCTTTTTCGTTTGACTCTTGCAGGGTGCAGTATCCCCACTGCGGTAAAAAAAAAAAAAAAATCAACATTGTTACTCATCATGGGCGTTCTTTTTGCTTATAAGTTCCAACTAGAGCCAACCAGAGCCTTGTATTTTATTTCTCAAAAGCGCGCCTTGAGTCATCTCGAAAAAAACGCCATGCATGCTTGCTTTCTTTAGAGTCGATCTCGTAGAGCGTTTAACAAAGCAGAGACGCCATTCGAGCAGAAGTAAAACAAAAAGAGTTTGTAGCCATGGGTCATGCTCCTTGACACTTGCTCACTAAGCAAACTAAACGATACACAGTTTAAAGATGGTGTATCCATGCACACGCACAACTCACTTTTCCCTGTATGCACTGTACATGTACATTATTGTGCATGTCTCACTCGTACAGTTCCCACTCTGTAGTTTGTAAAGTCTGGTATGTATAGGTGAGGCATATACATTCGCGTGCGCAGACCTCTAGGACAATCCACCGGGCAAAAGATACGCGGCGCTTTTTTTTTGATCTGTGTAGGGGAAGGGGTTCAAAAATAAAAGAATATTCAACCATGGAGCAATGGAGCAAAATACTTTGACTCATTCATCCGGAAAGTGCAGAAGACATTTTCCGCTCAGGGTCATATATAGGCCACGTAGTGCTGATCCACAGCCTGAACGTACAAGTACTTGTCCGGACCTATAATCGCGTTCCTTGTCCAACAGCCATTCCGTAATTTAAATAGTGAAGTGCATGGCTGTAGTGATCGCCACTCTACGTGAATGTTCCTTGCCATTCATGGACACGACTCTTCCTTAGCTATGACAGCATAGAGCGAGCGTCATGGAGCCGAGTAAGCTTGTCAAAACTCTGATATTAGCTCTAGCTCTTCTGCGGTCCATGATTCTGTCGTGTTGCATCGGAGTTATCGGTGGCGAAGCAGTGGTTACTGCTGCGTGCGAAAAAAAACCCCCACAAAGAGTATTTGAAGGGCCCGCTCCATAGACTTTGTCGCTGCCGTTTTTATTATACAATCATTTGTTTGTACTCTAATGCCAACTCCGTTTTTTTTGTTGCAAGTCTGGTGGTATCCAGCGACGAACGTGTAGGGGCGATAATTTATAGGTATAAAGTAGCTGCAAGATCTTTTCTCTTCTTCTTCTTCTTCTTCTGATTCTTATAGGGCCAACATCCCAATACCTCCCGCCACCACGAGAGCTCCAAGGGTTTTTTTGCTGAACAGCCCAGCAACTCCATTCCCACTACCAGAACCCAGGCTCGAATTTGATCCCGAGCCGGAACCAGTTCCAGTTCCAGTTCCAGTTCCAGTCGTTGTAGGTTGCGTCGCGGGCTTGTTGTTCCATTTGACGCCATTCACCTGCGCGACCGTTTGGAGTAAAATGCCCTTCTCATAAAAGTCCACTGTGACAAAGTTGGGGATTTGTTTAAATGTCGTTTGGCAGGCGTTGACGTGGCTGGTCAGATCAGGTCCGTTGGTCTGATTGGCAGCACCGGGTTGAGGCACGTCTACGGTTGTGCCGCCAAGTTGAAACTGTCCTGAAACGAAATGGTTCAGGACATACATCTATTTTACCGGTGCCCAACATGACGTGGAGAGAAATGAGTTGGGGGGAAATCATAAATGTCAGAGAATTGAACAAAAAATCATCTGGCGGAAGAAACTATAAAAGTTTTTACTAGTTCGCCACTCCGTTACCTGCTTGCGCTGATTTTTAGGACGATCAACCGTGCAAGGGTACGCGGCACCCTTCTCGATCTGCCAGGGGGTTTCGAAAATAAAATTGTATTCTGCCATCAACCAAGGCACTGAACCATCAGCTCCACTGTCCAAGAAACTGAGCAGACGTTTCCCGCTCGAGATCATCTGTGCAAGGGTGGGCCAGGTTGTGTTGTCCACCGTCTGAGCATACGAGTACTTGTCCAAACCAGCTGCCGTGTACACGGTCTAACAAAAAAAATAATAATTCATTATTATTATTATTATTAGCGAAACGTTTTTTGGGCTGTTGTGTGTGTGGGCGTCAATCTCGGTAATCACAGATTCGGTACCTGGAATTGGGCAGGCTTCAGATTTCCAGCATTTTCCCAAAAGATTGTAATAACCTATTCAGAGCAAAAAGTACAAGTAACAATGCCAAATGTAAGATAACCAGGGTCGTAGGAAATACATCAGCGACTTTTTTAAAAAAAAAACGCCTTTGTTGAAAACGAACCTCATTAGGGTTGGCGTCCATGAAGGTCTTGATCTGCGCAAACACCTTGGAAAGAGGGCCGGCATCAAGCAACTCGCCTTATAGAATTGTTTTCAAGTCAGCAGAGAGAGAGAGAGAGAGAGAGAGAGAGAAGAGTTGTGTGTTTAGTGTTTTTGAATTGACAAACTCACAATGCCCTTTGCGCACACACTTTCTGACAGAAACACCACAGAGATTTACAGGAAGTGTGGCAGAGCTCAATATCGTTCGTGTTTCCTGACGGCGTGCTATAGGCGTCCAGCATGAACGCCCTGACACCATCCTTCAATTGAGTCGGGATATCGTTGTCCTGGTTCGTGGCGAGTCCACCGGGCGGGGTGTAGGCATATGCGTTGTGCGTTGTGGCGTATGCGACCTTGTCATAGGTCTTTGCACAGAGTTCGGCATAGCCATTGCACACCTGCTGGGCATCGGAACGTGCAACCAGCGAGGAGGCGAAGATGGCGGCGATGGAGAGGATGAGAGAGGCACGCATGGTGCAAACAGTGATGAAGGAAGGATTCGTGAATGTGTCTGTCGAGACTGGAATGGGGTATGGGCGGGAGAGAGTTGGAATGGAGGGAGGAATGACGAACCAAAACACACACACGGTGGAGATGGGTGTAGCACAACAAACATCGCGCTTCTGGGCCCGGGGGAACACAACTGCACTGCGCCGACTTATTTTTATCGCACAGAGCGATGCTTCCCCGGGCCGTGCTTCCACTACGCTACGCGCAACACACTTTGATGGGCAGAGACCGGGGATGATGAGGCCAACAGCCGTCCCTCCCCCTCCCCCCATGTGCGACGCCCAATGAGACCATATCTGTTACCGAAAGATAACAGCAGAGTGAGAACTAGTTGAAGGGAGGGAATTACATCGCTTGCTCTGTTCATGCATGGAGTGGAAGGCTCTCACAGTTCATCGGCTATAATAAAACACGACCCAGCTCGACAACAGTGTAGAGAGTCTTCCCTGCAAAGCATGTGCATACATTGCGTACAGAAGGGTTCTGGTCCGTGTGGTCTCGTAGTTTTCGTGTTTACGCCAGTTCACGGCCCGATCGACATGGTTACCATTCCAATTCTCCTTCATGGCTGCATATGCCTGCACATGCCTGCACGCAGTCTTTTTTTCCACCAATCTCAATGGGTATCAGGACTGGTTACCGTAGGAATCCAGCTTTTTATTGTTCAGAAACCGGCGCGCTTGAATCAGCATAGATTTTGCTGATTGATCCTGATTCGACCAACAGACGCGTCTCTACAGAGAATCATTGACATCTGGTAAAGACATCATAGGACTCATGGTCCTTCATTATTTATTTATTTATTTTTTTAATTTGCACCATTGGTCTACCAGGATTATTGTACACGCTGTGCGCATATTAATACTGAAAGAGTGTCTATTTTTGTAACGTCAATGCTGAGCAAAACAGATTCATGATGTAGACACTGCCCTGTTCTTACAAATGCAAATGTTCATCGCGTTATCCCTGTTTCGTGTGCAGGAGCGCAGCATGGCCCATATGAGATGTCCCGTGGGGGGAGGGGAGGGGCTTTATGTGTCCTGGCGGACGATGATTCTAGTCTAGGAGGCACATTGACTAGCCAAAGAGGAGATTTTTTTTATTTTTTTATTTTTTTTGGCATGATGCCCATGTCAGTAACACTATATTGGATGGTAGTTAGATCTACCAAGAGTTTCCCCTGGCGGCGTGACATACGTGCTGTCTACCGACAGGGTATCCATTACAGTACTAGCACACGTGCCAAAGAGAAACAGGGAGA
>MU616994.1:0-27805 GCA_025201705.1 Dissophora ornata
TTACTGAGTAAGAGACCGACAATTTCGGCTATTGGAGTGTGAGGGATGGGGCTTGGTTTTGGACACCCTGCTGGAATGTGAGGCATGGGGCTTGGTTTTCATATGAACTTGTGTTTTTGTAGGGTATGGGGAAACGCGAGAATCCGTTAACGCTAGGGCACCAAGAATCATTATATATAGGATGCCACTCAACGTCGAAAAAAAAGTATCCTGCACTCGTCCTTCAAACACAATCCATTCTCCACATCACCAACACCAAGCAAAAACTCCAAAAATGGTCAAGATTTTCTCTGCTGTCGCCGTCGTCCTTGCTGCCGCCATCGGTTCCGCCCAGGCTGCCTACGTCCTAAGCTCCGGATACCTTTACAACACGCACCGTATCAACGGTGTCTCATGCGGATCGACATCTTACGAGACTCCCGCCACAACGCTCAAGGCTGGTAAAGCTTGGTGCTCTTACCTTTTCGACTATGACATGACCGTTTGCCAGTGCCATCAGGCCGATGTCTCTACCCAGGACCAGCTGGGATTCCTTTCGGATATCATCTCTAACGTTGGAACTTTGGGTGCCTGTGTCCAAAATTCTGGCAGCGTCGACTTCACGAACGCTGGCACATGGATCAATGGCTACTACCGTGGTAACAACTGGATGAGCGCTGCTGGCTTCAACTCAGGAAGGAACTACAACACTGGATGCAAGCCTGTCGGTTGCTCAAAGCCCTCTCAGAACTTGTCGTGGCGCAATCTCAAGACTGTCTCGACTACCTGCTAGATAACGAGCAACAGCAAGAGAGAGCAACGCATACGCGCGTGATATATCGGCCTTTGTGCCTACAAGGAGAGAGAACTTAATATGACCGCATGTATGCCTTGGTCTATTTTAATAGAACCCAGAGCAAACGTAATAAACAACATTCTCTTTGACCACATCATGATTCATATTGTTTTAATGAAGATACCCAGAATGCTGCTGTCACGAAACATGCTCAAGGGCGTCATGAGAGTGATTGAGGAATGAATGAATGACAACCCATACGTGCCTCACCTTTTTGTAATGACCCGACCTAGAACCATCAACGACAACAGCCTAGAGGTTTCGATCTGCTCCACACCAAGGACTCACTTCGAGAAAAGAATCTTTTCGGCAGGGACTCGTGATGCCAACAGGCGATGCAGGCTGGGTCTTGTGAACATGGTGGTGTCGTAACCGGTCCTCTCTTTGTGGTCGCTGAAGTTGATGCCATCAAAGAATTGAAGATCTTTGTACATCGTGTTGAGTGCGCAACAGGGGCGAGCGATGACTATAATATCGTCCAACATTCCGAGTAATTCAAATACTGGCGGGATGTTGGCGCCGATACCCGTAGTCGATCCTGCGAGAGTTTATATTTTACGAAACGAAGACCCAGGGCGTGCGAGAAGTGTGAGGGAATGTTCGACGGGGAATGTGGCTATGAGTCTGGTAATTAGGGTTATTCCTTTCCAAAGGATTTCACTTCTGGTGCGCGCTCATAGATCATGCAAGGGACGTTTTGGCGCTCAAGTAAGATTACCAGAAATAAACCGCCAACTCCATCTTCGACAATCATTACCATTAATATGGACTGGAAAGCTATACAAAGGCCCAACAAGAGTTGGGCGACTCTGCGAATGAGGTCGGGAAGAGATGATGAACAACAGACATTGCTCATTCGCATACCTCATTTGCATCTGTGGGTCGGTTTGTTTGTTGTCGTTCAGCAGAAAGAAAGCAACAGCTGGAAATACTCATTATTGAAGCGCATCTGGTATTGCAAATGTCATCGAACACTGAATATCCGATATGTCATGAAAAGCGACTCTCAACAAGAAGCGAGACTCCTTCAATACTCGAGCCGCAGGACGCGCAACGCAGACTCCCCAGTATGCCTGCCCTTATGGTTATGGCTGACATTTTTATAGAAAACGAAAATGGCAGGTCGATTGCTCGAGCAGCCAGTCGGCTGTCGATGGACCATACTCTGAGCCTGCTCTCTCTTGGTGTTGCAGTTGGGGATAATGAACGCTTTGCAGCTTGTTAGCCATCACCACCAAACATAGGCCGCAACAACCTCTGGCAAACGTGTTGGGTAAACCTTGATCTTATTTACATCTTTTGATCGGTGTGAGCACGAGTGGAACATCGCGAGATCCTTATCGCCCATAGAGTTCAAAATCGACCTGTGCTTTGCGTTTTCCCACGACATCCTCTACAGTGGATATCATTATATTTCAACAGTGACATCTACGGCCTGGAGCTTGCACATCCAGGTACTCCTGCAGCCAAGGTGGAGACGCAGGTTGACAATCAACTCAGACTTAGAATGGCTCAGGTTCTCAACAACTCCGTCCCTTTTGTCAAACCGTCCAATTAGGACAATGCATGTATCCAATTTATCAAATAACGTCCCGATCAGGTCCTGTGTCCAGAAATGGCGCTCTGCTGTACCCCCTGCAAAGCTTGGCTGATGGGACCTTTTTCTTTTTTTTTACGAATGGGTAATGTCCAATGCATGAATGGCTCATCGATACTACAAAAGAACATTTTGTGCACTCAATTCTGCTTTTGTCAATCCAGGGCGTCTTTCCGAGGGCTATAAAAAAGATAATAACTGCCTCTTTATTGAGCGATGACCTTCTTTTTCTTTCACAGACCTTTAAGAAGCCTGTTCTTCGATCTCCAATTTTCTTACACCTTCCTACTCACCAATATCCAACAGCCACGCCAAACACACAAATGACAGCCAAAATAGAGCCTCCAAAAGTAATGATTGCAGGAGCGGGAATTGGCGGTTTATTTCTGGCAATCTTGCTTGAGCGCCAGAACGTCCCTTACATGATCTATGAGCGCGCATCAGAAGTGAAATCCTTTGGTAAGGAATACCTTTTACCTCTATTACCACACTCATAGCCACTCTTCCTGTCGAACGTTCCCTCATACCTCTTGCACTCCCTGGGTCTTTGTTTCGTAAAATAAAAACTCTTGCAGGATCGGTTATGGGTTTCGGCGCCAACATCCTGCCAGTATTTGAACAACTTGGAATGTTGGACGATATCATGGCCATAGCTCGTCCCTGCCGCGCACTCAACATGGTGGACAGGGATCTTCAATTCCTTGACGGCATCGACTTTAGCGACTACAAAGAGAGGACCGGCTACGACACTATCATGTTCACAAGACCCAACCTGCATCGACTGTTGGCATCACGAGTCCCTGCCGAAAAGATTCTTTTCTCGAAGCGGGTCCTTGGTGTGGAGGAGAACGAAACTGGCGTCACGGTCAAGATGGCAGACGGATCGTCCTATCGCGGTGATATTCTTGTTGGAGCAGATGGTGCCTACTCGGGTGTACGCCAGGGACTCTACAAAAGCCTGGACAAGGAGGGGGCTTTGCCCACATCAGATAAAGAGGACTTGCAAGTGGGCCATCTGTGCATGGTTGGAACAACCGATCCCTTGGACCCTGAAAAATACCCGGCTGTGAAGAACGAGACTGCGACTTTTGAGAGAGTCATCAACAACGGTGACCCTTACACGGTATTTTGTTTTTTCTTGGCTTTTACAGAACACACCTACCACGGTACTTCGATATCGCGCTTCACGCTAAGAAAAGGTGGTCGCTCTATGTCCCTTTGTGATTACATAGTGGCACACTGTCAACCTGCGCGAGAACAGGCTGTGCTGGGGAGTGGTCATGCAGATCGATTCACCCGCGGCCTCGAAAGAAGTTGCGTTCCGCAACTCAGAATGGGACTCTGACGCCGACGACAGCATCATGCACAAGGTCTATGACAGTAAGACACCGGTCGGTGGTGTAGTAAGAGACTTGGTCAGCGCTACACCAAAAGACAACCTCTCGAAGATTTTCCTTGAGGAGAAGCTGTTCGAGACTTGGTACCATGGAAGGATCGTCCTCCTGGGAGATGGTAAGGACTTCGATGGCTTTTTCCATAATCCATGGAATGATCACATCAGCAACTGACACAAAGCAATTCTTCACTCACCTGCCGGGCAAAACACCTCTTAGCTTGTCATAAGGTGAAATGGGTTTTTTGTGTTCACACGTTTCGTTGAAAAACACTGCCGTGGAGGAAGCAGGTCACTCATTCAATCAGTTTCTTTGGTGCATCGTAGCTCTATCCCAGCGCTGGCCAGGGTGCCGTCAACGCCATGCAGGATGCTGTGGTTCTTGCCAATGGCATCTATGATATGGGCGAAGTCACCGTCAATAATATCACTACTGTCTTCAAAGACTTCTACGAAGAGCGCTACCCGCACGTCAAGAAAATGATGGCCAAGAGCAAAATCATGGGCACCATCCAGTACGGACAGGTAAAAAATATGGCTTGTTCGCAGCCTGTTGAGAAATCTGGCGAGTTATTGCAACCAATGTACTCATGCCACCCTTCTGCAAATCTGCCATAGACGTGGAAGGAACGGGTCGTTCGTTTCATAGTTTTCAACTGCATCCCGAAGAGCGTGAAAGCCGAACAGTTCATCAAAGACACGGCCTATCGACCCCAGGCAACCTTCTTGGAATATGTAGAGAATCGCGGTACGATTCCCGTACTACCCCAAAAACCGTCAAAGCGACATGCAGCTAAGAGTGCACAAGGAGTGGTTTCCGTTTGAGCAGACAATAAATGCGCATGGAACAAGATCTTTATTCTATCTGACAATATATGGCTGGCTTCAGAAGAGGAGAAGTTATGAGCGCGATCATCTTGCTTGATGCGCAGACGAGAAAGATCAATAAACACAGCCCACATTTTCTTCAAGTTCGGAAGACCCACTTAAAGCAACGCCGTGGATTGACTATGCGCAAAGAAAAAAGAACATGCTAGGGTACAAAGTGGGAGGAGCGGAGTAAATAAAACCGAAATAAAGAAAACAAAATTGGGTGGGGTGGTTCTCTTCCTTCCTGCATACAAACAACATGTATCATGGCCATTACGAGTATTGCACACATGTACTAAACGAGTAGAGAGATGGAGTCGGGATTGTCGCGGCATGAATTAGGGACAAGAGTGCACTGGATTGTTTCCAACCGAAGTGGGCTCTGCTGCAGGGACAAAACAACATACAGAAAGGATACACACACACAAGCAAACGCCGTGACCCGAACGGCGTGATTTACCTTGCGGAAAACGGTATTCGTGCAGTTGCATAAATTTTTCATCGACCTTCTTTCCTCCCTACCTCTTTAATCCTCTTCATTGCATCAAATTGCTACTCTAATACTCTAATGGCCGGAAAACCAACTGTCATGATCGTCGGCGCCGGCCTGGGCGGCGTTATGTTGGCCATCTTGCTCGAGCGTCTCAATGTCCCTTACACAATTTTCGAAAAAGCCTCGACTGTGAAGCCTCTCGGTAAAAAAATAAAGAGCTATTTTTTCCTGACGCCTCATTTTATAATTTTATTCCGCTTGCCTCCATCGCCGAATGGATAACAAATCGCGGTTTTGACTATTCACGTTCGTTGACTTTTAGGATCTGTGATGGGATTCGGCGGTGGTACCCTGACGGTCTTGGATCAACTAGGGCTCCTCGACAAAGTTATGAAATTCGCTCACCCAACGATCGGAATGCAGATTTACGGAGAAGATATGACCTTGATTGGCGACTTTGACACGAGGAGCTTCAAAGACATGTGAGCGCACAGCGATGATCTCCCGGAAAAGATTGATCCACAGAATGGATATATCCCTTGAGAACTGAGCATTTCCACCCCTGTATTACCTCTACAGATGTGGATACAACGCTATTCTCTTTGCTCGTTCAGAGCTCTACGACTTGCTCCTATCGCAAGTGCCTCCCAAGAAAGTTTTGTTCAAGAAGAAAATCATCTCAATGGAGCAAAGCCATCATGGTGTTACGATTCAACTCCAGGACGGCTCGAATCACCACGGCGATATCCTCGTTGGTGCAGATGGAGCGTACAGCACTGTGCGTCAAAGTCTTTATGCACAGGTGGACAAGAAGGGTCTTCTTCCAGAGTCCGATAAGGAACATCTGAGTACAGGACATCTTTGCGTTGTTGCAATGAGTGGACCGCTTGATCCTGAAAAATACCCTACTGTTACGGATTCGGTCTCACACTTTCAGCGCATGATTTCCGTAGGCAGCAACCACTCGGTGTGTACTCTCCATTGCTAGGCCCATCTCTATTCATGATTTAATTTCGTCGACGAGGGGATCTTGAGTGCTAACATGGCTCCTGGCTCTGCATTATAGTGGTCGACAGCAAATGTGTCTGGGAACAGAATCGCGTGGACTCTAGTCACCCAGATCGAGACAATGTCAGAATCCAAAGATGTACTTTCCCGAGCTTCCGAATGGGGTTCTGACGGTAACGATGGCATGTTGCTGGAGTACCGGGACTACCGGGCCCCTATCGGCGGGACCATGGGTGATTTGATGGATGTGACGCCCAAAGAACACATGTCCAAGATCTTCTTTGAGGAGAAGCTGTTTGAAACATGGCATCACGGTCGAACGGTTCTCATAGGCGATGGTAAGAAAGCAATTATATGCAACAAACACTGCGAGTAGACTTTCTGCGAAAAAATATTCATTGATCGTCTCTTTTTAATCATTCTTGCTAAATTAGCATGCCATAAGGTACAGAATTGACAACCCAAGAAACCGGTGCGAAGCCCATTTTTTTCCGCCTTGTCTAATGTCATTTCACCCCTTGTGTTTTATTTCCAGATTCTCCCGAGCTCCGGCCAAGGTGCACAGAACGCCATACAAGACGCTGTAGTCCTTGCCAACTGCATTAATGATTTGGTCGACCTAAGTCCCGAGAGCATCGAAACCGCCTTTGCAGAGTACAAGGAGCAGCGTTACTCGATTGTCAGCCATCAGATCCAACGAAGCAGAATCATGGCCAAGGTGATCTACGGACACGTAAGAAAGACGTTTCATAGATATTTTTTGCAGGTTGAGCAACACAAAGGATAGACGCAGCACATAGCACGGATTAACACTTCGATTGTCTTTCCTTTTTCTGAATTTAAGACGTGGCATGAGCGTGCTCTGCGCTATATTGTTTTCAACTTACTCCCAAAGAGTACGAAGGACAGTCAGCTCCATCGTGACCTTTCTTATAGACCTCAGGCCAATTTTTTGCCTCTTGTCGAAAATAAGGGCACTGGCTTCGTTCAGCAGCAGTGGGTCTCGAGAAGAAAGCGTGAGAAACAATAGGCCAGCGAGAGTACAACGGCTTGAAGATGGGCCGTGAGCACATATCAACATTCAGAAAAAAAAAAGACGTATTTGTTTTGCGTCCGAAGACTGGACTTACTGTCAGTGGATGCCACAAAATAAAATGCGCTGAAACCCTCATTCTTCACATAGTTGGCAGTGATGTCACCCACTCACCGCATCGTCACGGTTTTCTTGGATTGCTTGTGTTCAGGAATGCCGCTCCTGCATGGACTCTCCAGGTGTGAAGGAGATTACAGTGAGGACGATAGAAAGAGGTTTCCTATAGACATTCCGTCTAAACACGTTTCGGGACCGCCATATATACCCAGATGTCAACTAGGCAGCCAAGGAGGATAGATATCCTTATCGCCGAAAAAAACAAATTGATTCTTGATGCCATGCTGAACAAACCATTTTATTATATATGACTGGTACTCAGCATTTACTCAGGAACTGGCTTGTACAGACTATCGGTTGAATCGCTAAGGACGTCTTTTCTTGGCACAGGCGACGATGGCATACTGGATCGCGAGCCAGCCTCGCTGTGTGCTGACGACTTTGAGAGAAGTCGAGGAGAAGGGCAGGCAGAAGAGACATTGGATGTTGTGTTGCCCATCATCTCCTGCAAGACCGCTGACGAGTTCATGCGAGAGGGCCGGGTCGAGTTGGGCTGTTGCTGACGGCCCAAGAGGTCTGCAGCATGCGAGGTGATCAGCTCAATGGCGGTTACGTTTTCAACGCCTCGAGGGATAATGATATCTGCCCACTTTTTGGTCTAGGGTCAAGAGAGAGGGAGAGAAAAGACTCAGTCCGTTGGCGACCAAGGCTCAATAGCACAACTGTCGGCGTGTATGCAATTAGGCGAGAGTCTACTTACTGGCTGGATAAAGTCGTCGAATGAAGGCTTTACGAAACGCACATACTCTGTGAGAATGTGGTCGATGGAGTCAGGGTTACGTTCTGCAACCCTGCGCGCGACTGGATAAGTAGAAAGATAAATGAAGTCGCAACATCAGTACCCAAATCGTACAGTACGCTATGAAACACCAACACGAGCCCCGAATAAAGAAAAAAGTCCATTTGGCTGTTCCATGTCGCATACCTCTGTTTGCCAACCGCGCATCGTCATCTACATCAACAAAAAGCTGCACAAGGACGACGGCAGGTAAGAATATCTCTGCATGTCGAAGTGGCGCTCAATCGATTGACTATCGAGGATGTAGTGCTTACCTTCATATTCAACAGATCACGGATCTTTTGGCTATACAGAGCAAAGATACCTTCCAGAAGAATCACAGTGGGTGTTTCCAGGTCCTTTGATCGCTCTTCATATGTCCTATTACACGTCATTACAGACATACTCCTGTCAGAATCATAGCTAAGGCTCATTAAAGACCAGGAGCCAGGCATCTCTAAATCATACCTTCTCTTCGTCGAGAAATTAAACTTGGGAAACCTCGTCAGGTTGCCCTCCTTGGCATCATCCATAACTTGGGCGAGCAGGTCCCAGTCAAATGCATCTACAAGCGTGCGAGAAGCGCCGATAGCCTTTCGTTAGCATATGCCTACGTAACAATGTCCTTGCCAATCGCTGCAGCAGTTCATCCATCGAGTAATACGCTACCTGGATGGTCAAAGTTGTAGAGACCACTGGCAACCCTGACTCGATCTTCGTCGGTGAGTTCCTTGTAAAAATCGTGGATATGGAGCAAAAGCGCCTTGCTGCTATCGACAACTTGGTTCCTTTGCAGTTCTTCAATTAAGACCCTACAAAATGCTTCCTGGTGAGTCGAAAAGGATATTCATGTCAAAGGGAAGGCGTGGGAGTATGTTAGGACCTGAGATCCCTTTGGAGACGCTGTGTCTAGTCTCCTCATGTTTATTGTTGTCGTGTAGGTCGTACCTTTCCAGAGTCGGCGCCACCTAGTTAAAAGAAAGGGAGGCATTTGAATGGATTAGGGTCAGCTCTTGGGTACCCTGCGCGCGTGTGCGTGCCAGCAAATAAAGAAGGTTTGGTCATGGTTTATACACCAGATTGGATGACATGCGTACCAGCCAGTCCGATGAAGAAGACCTTCGATTGGGGCAGAGAATAGTTGAATGAGGCGGGTAGAGAGATGCTCATGGTGCTGGTTTGGCTCTTGTTGCTGAGTGCGGTCGTGTTCCTGCGTGGGGTTTGTGCTGTTCGATTGAAGGACAACAACGCCTTTGGTGTTTTCAAGCGTGAGAGTATATGCAGTTAAGAGAGTCCCGTGACCTGTTTTTTTTGTTTGTTTTGACAAATATAAAAAGGGCAGCGAGAGATCTGATTACTTTTTTTTTTCTCTCTTGCTTCATCACCCCTCCCTCATTCCACTCCTTCAGTCTCTTGTTTATGGTAAGCACATCCTCATCACCTTCCTATCGATATTCTATCGGCTCGCGTCTGTGCCAGCAGCTGCTCTTATGATGTTTGAATATATTTGCTACTTCAGAGGCTTTCGCAGGCCGATGAGACAAATTTTCCACAATCTTTTCTGATCCAACGCAGCGGCGCCATATCAGTACCGCTACCACGGAATGTCAACGGATCATTGATGGAAGCTAACGATCCTTGCTCCGTATCTGTCTTTGTATGCACAGCTCTTCAATTGGTGCCACGATTTCAGCCCGCGAGTCTCCCGATAAACGCGCACAAGGTTCGTAACAATCCATCATTGCTCCCACTGCACACCCCAGCCTCCACCCTTTCCCTTTCACTGCATATGATGAGAACATTAGGGATCATGAACATTCATGATTATCAAAAATACATTTCAATTGTTCCTACTGATGCAACCAAAAGAAAAGCCATGAAGTGGTTGATCGCGACACATGAAGTAAAATGAACGTGGCGTATTAACCAACTCTATCTTTGTTTCAATGTCGTTGTTGGCACTTGCAGATTCTAGGCACCCAAGTGTATTCCTGTCTTCGATGAACAGGTGTGGTAAGTTTTTATGAATTAGCTCAGTTTCGTAAATAGTAGCGACAATAAAGATGAAGAACCAGATATCCGAGCAATGAGAACGTCCAGTGGAAAGGTCTGCCATGCAATTTAGCGATATGGCGACGAGAACAGAACGCGAACATGAAATGAATGCGAATCTATCTGCTCAGCCTCATCATCCAGTAAACGACTACGAATATGAGAGGTCGAGACAGATGATTAGAGAAACGTGAAGTTCCAGATGCACGATTGTACCAGTCCTGCATGGCGGGCAGTTCAATTGCGCGTCTCCAAGGATCGCCATTTTGAGTTTTGACTGCCCTCAGTGACTGAGTGACTGTCTGCCTGCTCAAACCGTGCGTAAATAACTTGCTGTTTCGCGACCGCGTCCATTCCATCTGCCGCTGCATTCAATCATTGCCGTCAAAATCGTCCCATACCCATTCGCAAAGGGGATACAGCAGCACCAGTGGCAACAAATGCAGAGCCGGGAGATCAATCCCTCTTCGCCTCCGCGCTCATCCCCACATTCGACGGCCTCAGTCCTGCCGTTAACCGCCTCGCCTCCAACAGTAGTTGACATTGATGCCATCGAACTTGAAAAGGAAAACATCCAGCCCATTCGACAAGGGCGTAGCGCCCAGGCCTTGACCCGACTCTTTGCAAGCCAGCCCGAGGAACGCGCACAAGAGCTTGCTCGTCAGCGGCAAGAGTTCGACGACCAACTCGAGAGGATTGATCAAGCAGCTGATCCCCTAGATGTCTATTCGCGATATGTGAGTTGGACAACTCGAAATTACCCACAGAGCTCTGGCCAAGGCCATCACTCTCGTCTTTTACCGCTACTGGAGCAGGCTATTAAGCAGTTTCAAGACAAGACTAGCTATAAAAACGACCCCCGGTTCGTCAAGATGCTCATCCTGTATTCTGAGATGGTCGACCTGCCAGAAGATGTCTTTAACTTTATGGAGACGAAAAGCATTGGGATCGAGATCGCCTCGTACTACGAGGCCTATGCCGAGTACTTGGAAACGAATGAGGAGTATGATTTACTAGTCCTCGTGGCATAATACCTAGTTTGCCTTGCCTTTGGACTGTCTCCTCCCAACTAACGCTTTTCACTACAACTTAGCTTTGACAAGGCCAGAGATATCTACTTACTGGGTATTAACAGGACAGCGCGACCTCAAGGACTTCTGAGGAGCCGGTTACACGAATTTCAGCACCGAGTTCAGATACACCAGGAAAAATTGGAAAATGAAGCATTTGAGGCATCATCAACTTCTGCAACCGCTGAACCTACCAACAGACGAGTCCTTGGCGCGAAGATTTCTCGATCAGAATCAGTCCATTCAAACGTGACAGCGCAAGGACATGTTACTCTAGGATCAGGGGCCTCTTCATCATCGATGGCGTCGACTCGTCCATCTAGCTCGTCTACTCAACAACGACCAAATGCCAGATTGACTGTTTATTCCGATTCAAATCAGTCAGTACCTCCATCAAGCCGGACAAAGCAGAAGCAGGAGAACGCGTCCTGGAAAGATCTGGGAACGCAGCAAGTCTGTCGCAAGGAAAACATCCGAGAACCAACAAGCTGGGAAGGCGCCAGACTCACGGCTAAGGACTCATTCGCCAGGAGACCACACCCGAAGCTAGAAGTATTCAAGGATCCTGACGGCGTATGTTTTGAAGAGCCTGTGGCTGCGGCTTTATGAATGGACATTTTGATGGAAGGACAGCAACTAACGAATTCTCGTCATACCCTATTCACGCTCTGGTGGAATAGACAACTTCGGCTCAGCATACACCTCAGCCAGATATCAGGATAAAAGAGCAGCTTCCTGAACCCCCTAGCCAAAAGCTTGAAAAACTCATGTTCGACTTTGAAAGGACCTATGCCAATAACGACGAATTTTCCCCTGAGGAGTTGCGCGCGAGGATACCGAGATATGCCTATAATCCAGCTGTCACAGATGCGGAGAGCCATGAATCACGCAATGATGACCAAAATATATCTCAACCACTATCCGATGAGCTGCGCCATGCTTCATGTCCGAATCCACGACCACCCACTTTTCTTATCGAGCCCCTGCTCCCCACAAGTTCCAGTGATGATGAGCGACAACTTTTTGGCCCTACAAGATGCGTGGCATCCTCTTCGCCGACCATTCATACAAAATATGCATCGGAAGAGATGAACAAGATTTTCAGTGACCGATCACGCGCTCGAGTAAGCATGGATTCCGAATGGGGCACCGAGGACAGTCTAGGGGGCGACGCTGTTGAGATCGACAGTTACAAAAGAGCATTTTCAATTCCCATCGACCTCCCTGCATCCTCGCGAGACTATCTCGAAAATGAGATCGAAAACGAGTATGAGGATGATGACGATGAGGGTGGTGATGGTCGGACAGAGAACTTTTTAAGGAGACTCGAGAGAGGATTTGAGTCGACCATCACTCAGGACATTGAGGCATTAAAGAGAAAGCGGACAGAAGAGGCAGGATCTGACGACATGGACAGCCGTAGACTGTCTTTGCGCGCAGGGAAGAAACAATCATCAAGACTTGAGCCAGGTCGGACGCAAGATTATTCAGACATCACTATTGCAATCCGCCAGAGAACTCAACAGCAACAACCACAGCAGCAGTTGCAATCAAATGCTATAGAATCGCGACAAAGTTTATTTGGGCAGGACCCCAGGGCGAGTTTCGAGGCGGGCCGTCTGAGTAGCGGCAGTAGCAGTGGCAGCACTGCCCAAGGCGCCGGCTCATCCGCGCAACCTGGGCATGCCTCGTCAACTAAACGGCCGCGAGCATTCCAGGTATTTCGAGATGACGCTGAGAGCCTGGACTTGGAGTTAAATGTACCCATGCTGGAGGACGAAGCACCCCCAGCTTTTCTGGACCACAATGAGCCGCTGTAGGCTTTAAAAATGCCATTTAGATAATTATTAAGTGTGTGATCAACCATCCATGTATCCTAGCTCCTTTTCTGCTTACTCGTTCTCTTGTTTTCCATTTTTAATACGTGTAACATTATAAAATCATCTCTACTCTTTTCCTCTCTCTTCTCTCACTCGCACGACTGGCAGCATTTATGACAAAAGCTCGCTTGTTGAGATCAAGGATTTTTGTATAGCCATAAAACTTTAATACAGAATGGCATGCGCTCATTGAAGTTCAGCCTTTTTCGCAGCAGTTTTTTTTTTTTCGTTTTGATGTGTTGATCAAACGTCGTTTGAATTCTCCTGCAAACTTTGACGTTTCGATGGCTTTTGGGGCAATACAGGAACTGTGCCGCGGTTCTCAATGAGCTTTAGAAAGTTGCAAGTGGGTCTATAAGTCGCGTCTTTTAGATTCTGCTCCATCTGAATCGACTTGGGGATCCAGTTGAAGATGGCGTATCGGATAAGGCGCTCTTTCCATGTCTAATTGTTCCAGTGCGAAAAAAAAAAAAAAAAAAAAAGAGGCGCGTCATAAGTAAGAAAGCTGACATATTTTTTCACATTTACTAGCGCCTCAAGTCATTTACCTGGCCGTATTGGATGGTGGCAAGGACTTTGGCCTTGTCCATCTGATATTTTGCCTGTGGAAATCTCTGATCACGATATTCTTCAAAAGCCTCGGCGATATTCTCAGATGTAGGCGAGACAATGTCGATGATCGCATTGACCAAAACAACAGCATCCTGCAAGGCATTGATGGCGCCTATGATATAGGATGTCAAGCAGAGAAGAATCAATACATCCACCTTTTCGTAGATTTTTAGAGCGACATTCACGAGAAACAGAGCAATTTGGTGGTGGTGGCAACTTACCCGACCCTCCACTAGGCAGCATCTTGTGGCAGGCTGAAGCGACTCACATGTCAAACTAACATTAAACAGGCGTCTTGGCTATAACCATGTACATGATAAATATTCATGACGCTTACCATCTCCGACAAGAACCGTCCGCCCAAAGTACCAAGTCTCGAACAACTTCTCTTCGAGAAACACTCTCGAGATCATATCCTTGGGAGTCGCTTCAATCAAGTCGCCCATGGTACCTCCCAAAGCACAAGGGAAGTCTCGCACTTCCTTGATCACGGCTTCATTCGCCTCTGGTCCCCATTCAATGTTCTTGAATGCCCCTGTCCTTGTTGCCGCGTCCTTGGAAGCAGAGGAGGAAGCGGATGTTGCAGCACCGAGCTGCGTTGTCATCAGCCAGCAAACTCTGTTTCCGGGCACAGTCGCAGTCGACCACTAGTCGGATTTTGTGATCAACAGTAAATAAAAGATGTTAGCATTTGACACAGACGGAACAAACCGGAGAATGCACCGATTGGAACAAAACAGCTATTTTACCGAGTGCGGTGTCCCCTGCTGAATGATACGTTCAAACCTTGTGCATTTCTCCTGGAATGCCTCCTCGAACGTCCCGTCCTCGAACGGCCTCGTCATGCCCACCATGCAAACGTGCCCGATGCTCAACTCTTCCTTGTCTGACTCTGGTAAAACGTCCTTTTCAATCATGTCCTCATACATACACTGTCGCACTTTACTGTACGCACCATCCGCACCCACAAGAATGTCGCCGTGATACTCTGTCCCGTCAGCGCAGCGGATTGTCACGCCTGAAGACGCTGCAGCATCTTGCTCCGTAGAAACAATCTTTTTGTTGAGATGTAGCCGCCCTTCTGGCAATTGCGACAACAGTAATCGATACATGTCCGGTCTCGCAAACAGGATCATGTCGTAACCGGTCCTCGCTCGGTACTGGGACATATCGATGGTTCCCATGACATTCATGTCCCCGTCATGGATGGTCATGCCGTTGCAGGGCTTTGAGATTTTGAGGGCCTCATCTAGCAGACCGAGTTGCTCGAACACAGGTAGGATGTTGGCATTGAACGCCATAGTCGAACCTACATGTACACACAAAGATAAGTTTCAGGTAGCCTGCAGTATACTCTAATCGGAATAAAGTTGGGGAGGTCTTCCCTGCCTCCCTTCTTTTTTTTTCCCGTTTGGTGTAGGTCAGCGAACAAAAAGGTACAGTGGGCGCTCTACCGATGGGCTTGATTTCGGGGGCACGCTCGTAGATATCGAACGGGATGCCTGCTCGGTCGAGGAGTATTCCCGTCATGATGCCACTAAGGCCAGCTCCAACAATCAGCACCTTTGGCAGTGCAGTGTTGCTGGTTGTCATGTCGGCTACTAGATAAATTCGCGAGAGAAAAATTTGGGCGATTATATACGTTGTGGGATGGGAAAGGAATGGGCGCGGATGAACGAATGAAAGAATGAATCCAAGGCATGCGTGGTATGTTTTTTTAATATTTTCAATTCCAGCTTTGTGCTGCCATACACGAACAGAGAAACACAAGGGGTGCTTGGGGAGTATTCACACAAGCGTGACAAGCCCTTCTCTTCGTCGTTTGCACTGCCACGATCAAGAACAGAGTCGCGTTTAGTTTTGGTGGCAACGCTAAACAGGTGATTGGATAAAATATTCGCTGTGAGGATCCACGTTCGGCCAGCTACGCAAAGATGTGGTCTGCTGGAAGTGCAGGTGAAGCGAATGTGAGCATTGTGATTTCCCATGAAGTTTGGCGCAAAGGCTTTCCAATTCGGTCGATGTAGACCATTCTATTCCACAACGCTTTGTGCTTCATGCACTGAAAACAATTATGCATCTCCCCTTTTCGGCCGTACTCTGGTTGTGTGGGGAATTATGCAAGCGGTGCAAATCCACAATTTAATCATTGAAAAAGGGACGGAAGACGATCTTAGGCCTCCGGCCTTGCTCATTTGCCAAAGTACTGTACATACATTCGTGTAGATGGTTCGTAAATTGTTTCGCTTGCGCGTCCCTTAGCTCAATCGCAAACTGTGAGCAATTGGTTTTGCCACTTTCACACGAATCCAGGCATTCGACTGGTTGTTTTCTAGCCTGGAATTGCGATGAGATTGTTTTGGTGCCGTAACACAATTAAGAGCCACCAGCATAGAAACCACCCTTGTCGTGTGTTTGTTTTGTTTTTTTAAATGCGGATTGCAGAGGTGCCACAAGGGAAAACACGACCAAGGAAAAGAAACGGTTCGTATTGTTAGGATGACGAGAAAAGGGCTGCAGGTACACTCGGTTTACGAATAATAATTAATGTTTTTGGCATTTTGAGAGCCGGGAAGGGTAAGAGATCCCTGCACCGGTCGGTACGTGCATGTTCGCAACTCAGATCTGAGCGCTTGAACGACGAGTGCGGGGTTATCACGAAATTGTACATTTCACATGCACTCCCTGTATCTGTGTGGTAAGCACAAAGAGCAGCCTCGAAGGAATGGTCCGACCATCATTGCGCGGGTTTACTAAAATGTACATGTACAAACAAGCTCTCGTTCCAGTCTAGACTCGGTCTGGACATGGCGGGAGAATGGCCAAACTCACTTTCGCCGTATCCAGCGATTATCAAACCTCATTGATTTTCGGCTGCAGACGGGTCTAGAAAACCTAATTGCGAGAACGACAGAGAGCGAGAGAGAGAAAAAGAGAGAGAGAGAGAGGCGAAGTCATTGTTTACAGGACATGAACATCGATAGCAGCGAGCCGAAAGACTGATTTAGGAGAGCAACGAACAAAGCTGAATAATGATGGGAACACAAGTAGATGAACAATCATCTGTTCGCTGCTGCTATTGCCGACTTTCTGCACCCACGTCTCATGCGAAAAGAAAATGAGCAAAGACGATAGAGATGCGAGCAGAGGCAGCAAGTGCAAGTGCAAGATGGGTGCTAGAGACAACCCGGTAAGGTCCTATCTATTCACCTCCCGTCTACAGTTCTTCAGCCAACACTACCACTGTTTTGAGAGCGAGCTTGCCTAGAAAAGTAAGGACCCACATGATTGGTGGATCAAGTCAGCAGTAGTTCATTGCAAGCAGTAGTTCATTGCAAGCAGTAGTTCATTGCAAGCAGAGCTACACAGAGCTGAACAGAGCATTTTTTTTTACCTCGAGTGCATCCCATGGGCTGCGAGAAATCATTGCAAAGGCTCGTCGACGGACTAGCGAGGTCTATCTATCTAGTCTTTTAGTCATTTTTTCTTCAGAGGGCTGAGATACAAGGGTCAAAATAAAAACATTCGCGTGCCCTACGATTTCCGGAAATAAATTCCATAAATAATAATTTGTGTATGTGAGCATGCCACGGGATTTTCGCTGTTCATCCATTGCCATATCTGAAGCAACGTGGGGCCTGATGAGTGTGGTCCTATTGGGCATACTGACAACGATGGATTTCCGTGGGGAACTATATGTGGGAGGGTCACTTTTGGGAGCTGTAGACAAGATGATGAGGGTGCTAAAAGACCCGGTGTGACAAACGGCCGTGAGGTTAAGAAGGGCCACACAACCAAATGTGGGAAGAGATCGGGGACGATACTACAAGGACGACAATCTGCGCGCGAAAGAGGATGGGAACAGAGAGCCTTTTGCCCTTTTGTTTCGACAAAAGAATAAATTTCCAGAAAATTGCATGCATGCATCCCATCACACTGTGCCAGCAAGTATCGTCCTCATCTTTGGCTTTCCTTATTGAAGTGCCGTTCCTTCCCTCAGCATCGATGCCCGATGAACAAGGAAGGGCATGATTTTGGAGTGACGGCTGCTCCTGTGCAGTGCGGATTTCTATTCTGGATACGCCGTGACACGCGCGTTTGCTCTCTTTTTTTTCTTCGCCTTTGTCTGCTGCACAATATAATTACAGGCTAGCGCCTCTTGGACATGGCTCACTTTGTTGTTTCCGTGTGCCATGGATCCTCTTCCCCTACTCCCACTGGCCACAATCCGCGGGCCAATCTACTAGGGCACCTCTGCACCATGGCCAGAACTCGATTGGACAGGCATGCACTGGCAATCGCCGTATCTTGCCGTACATACCATACAACCAGACAACCATGCATATCCCTCCTGCACCATGTGCGATAATCTGCATTGGGTGGGATCAGCGTGCGTCCCCCTCCCTCTCTCTCGCTCTCTCTCGAGGTCTGCTGGCAGCACGCACCCTGACCCATCCTTCTCTCTCTCTTTCCTGTGTTCTCTCCCTGCCATTATTTTTTCACGCTCTCTCCCACTCTTGTCTCACCTTGCTCCTCCCACTGGACTCGCTAGACATCCTCGCTTCTCGCTTCACTCCATCATCGCTCTCTCCATCAATCGCCAATCGCCTTTTGTTCGCTCGCCTGTCTCCTCGTGCTCTTCTCAACCCCCCGCCTCATTCGCTCTTTTTACACCCTCGTCTCCCTCAGAGTGCAATTCGCTCCATCCCCTCCGCACCAACAGGCGTCATCTCCTTAAGGTTTAATAGTATAGCCAGCACCAACGCCCTTCGCCCTCCAGTATCCCAGCTTGCGTCTACAGCCCTGGCAGTCTTCAACGACCACCCCTCCCCCCGCTCTTCCCCCCCACAATACGAACGTCCAGCTCACTTCCAAGCGCATTGGGTCTCCAGTGTGCCTCCTCCTTGTACACTTCACCAACTCGGACCCCGAGCCATATAACCAATCATGGTGAACGATAGGTCTGCCAGTGCTCAAATGAAAAAGAATAACCGAGCAGAGGAGTGGCTCAAGAATGCTGTGAAGGACAAGCATGTTCGATTGATTCCTTTCTCCGAGATCAGCAAAGTCAAATACAACGTCGCCAAAGGAGGCTCTGGGACGATTCATCTCGGAGCCTGGAGGAACATGCATGTCGCCATCAAGGAACAGCACAACACCAACGACCTTATTAAAGAGGTAAGGCTTTGTTAAACTTGTGGCGGTGGTTGGCGTTGCAAACTGAGGCGGTGCTTCTCCGAGGAGCACACAGAAGAACAATGCTTTTGTGGAAAAGGAGACAATAAACAAGCAGAAAGAGATCGAACCACACAGGGAGCAGGCAACGCCCATCGTATTGACATGGATCTTGCGATAGGCACTCAGTCCTCTCCTCACCATCGACTTCGATATCAACAATGATTATCAACATGCATTGTTATGTAACACACCCTGTTCTTGGTCTGTCTTCTATTGTCAATGCCGCTGACCGATATCGTTCCTGCTGCTCGTCGCTGTATTAGCTCAAGATGCACAAGCAAGTCCATGACTCAAACTACATCGTCAAGTTCTTTGGCATCACAAAGCACCCCCTCACACACGACACCTGTATTGTCATGCAGTTCGCAGAGAACGGCTGTCTACAGGATTATCTCGAGACCCAGAACGACTCTATCACCTGGCTTACAAAGTACAGACTGGCGTGGGAAGTTGCCAGTGGGCTGGACTTTATCCATCGCGAGAACATCTTTCACACAGATCTGCACTCCCGCAACATCCTCATCGACACTGGTGGAAAGGCTCTGATCACGGATTTTGGACTGAGCAAGTCTGTCAACAAAACCATTTATACAACAAAGGCAGGACTCTTTGGCGTCGTGCCCTATGTGGCACCAGAGCGCATGCAAAACCCGACCATCACATACAATGCCAAGTGCGACATCTATAGTTTGGGCGTCATTCTTTGGGAGCTATCGAGTTGTGTGATCCCCTTTGAGGCGCAGCTGCAAGATGTGATGCTGGCCGTCAACATCATTGCAGGAGTCCGCGAGAAGACTGTACCTGGGACCGCTGTGGAGTACGAGATGTTATATAGGCGCTGCTGGGATGGACTGCCGCAAAACAGACCGCAGATGGACATTGTTCTCTCCGAGCTGGTCGAGCTGCTGGCTTCTGAACAGGTTAACCCGCGACCAGCAGCCCCTAGGCCAAGGTCACCCAGACCTGCCCGTCCTCTTTCGAGCGACTCCATGGTCGCACCCAGCATGGCCTTCCCGTATGAGACCGATGCGACGTGGCAATCATCGCCAGAGAATACGAATCATGTCCGACCAGCCTCTCCGCCCACGATGCTACGCGCACCCGGCGTCCGCCAATCTTTTGGACAGGGCATGGCGCCCTTGGTGCAGCAGAGCGTCCCATCCGTCCCAATCCGACAAGACCGCTCCGGCGTACGAGTGTCATTCTTAGGCGAGCCATTGGTCAAGGATAATTACGCTAATGGTCACAACAAGGCTAATGGAGTTGCACAAACAGACGCTAGCAGGAATGGTCAGGCCAAACCTGCGCAAGCAGTCAACAAGAACAACAATGCCAACAACAGAGCATCGCCTGTGAATGGCTATGCTCCTGGACAGGGGTTCGACAGCCCAACTATCCTTGACATTATACCCAATAGCGCTACCAGGACTTCAGCAGAGGAGCTAAAGCATCCATCCAGCGACAACGATCAGGGACAGGACAAAGAGAAGTTCCAGGAGGCTGACAACAATGCGAAGCCATTGCCTGCACCGCCTTCCACCACCGAGGCAGCCACAAATGGACTTCAGTTTCTTCCACCCCTGCCTTCGTTTAATGCACTCTCATTCTTCCCCAACACATCTCCTGCAAAGGATAGCACTGATTCATCGATGAACAAACTGCCAGAGACGGCAGCCTTGGCTTTGTCGAACGGAATCTCGATGGTGTCTGTGGTCAGTAAGCTGAACATGGGGTCGATCAGGAATATCCCAACCATCTCCCCGCCTCCCAACGGCGCGCCCCCTCCACCGCCTGGCGCTGTTGCTGGCCACTCCAACTCCCCGAGAGTGATCTCGCCCCCTACGACCGGTCGTCCGCGGATTGTTTCGCCCCCAAATGTGCGCAACAACCAGGTCCCTCGTGCGTCCAAGACGATATCGCCACCAACAGGACCACCTCCATCCAGGGCATCACCTTCGCCCAGCCTGAGACCAATCCCGAAGCCTCCAACCGGACCTCCACCTACACCAGTGCGCTCGCCTACTCCTAGCGACAACGGGCCAGTAGCGGGATCGTCTGCACCATCATCCAAGAACCCCGTCGCACCCATTCAGTACGTCCCGTCAACGACGTACAACCCTAATAAAGGAAAGGCCGTTGCGTCCAAGGGCAGCCCGGAACAAGCGCCGATGCTGACCATTGCAGGCCTCTCGGATACAACCCGCCCTACTCCTGCCCGGCAGGTCCCAATGGGCTTCCCAGTTGTGACACCCCTCAGCCCGCCGCACTGGAGCAAAAAGCCAGTGTCGTCAGCTGTCGAGCAACCTGCGTCTTCGTCGCCTCCAACTTCATCGCCTCCTTCAGAGGGCTCATCCCCAACAGGATCGCCTTCTTCATCGAACTCAACAGCGCCTTCTTCTGCAGGTACCTCGCCAACAGCCAACCGCCGGGACTTCCGACCCATCTCATTCTTGACGCAGCAGAAGCACTCAGCGTTGATTGATCTGCCCGCCCAAATGGACCTGTATATGCAACAACAACAGCAGCAGCAGCAGCAGCAACACGCACAACAGTCAGCTCAACCGACGCGACCTGCTGATAATGCATATGTTCCCAACCCAAATAATAACATTGTCCCACCAAGTCAGTTGTTTATGCAACGTGCTCAGAGCCCTGACTTGCGCAGAGAGGCAAGGAACAGTCGAATTATGGGTAGTCCGAGTCTCAGACCTGCGCACTCTCCCACGCCCGACAATAGAATTATCCATAGCCCGCACTTGACACCGTCCAGTGTCAGACCTGGCTCACCTGCGTTCGCACTGCCTTCATCATCAGGAGCATCACCACGCGGCGCAACAGGCTTCCCTATTGTCGAGGGCTCCATTTGGGCACCGCCCAAGAGTAAGTGTCTTTAAATTATCATAAGCAATAGTACTATTAGCCTACCATGATGCTGACTGTGATATTTTTCATGCACTCTGTCATATTAGGCCCAATGAAGGGAGATGAAGGTCAGGCAGAAGTCCGATCGACTACTGATGCTCGTGAGCAGCGACCTCAGCTGAATCACTCCAAGGGGTCGTCGTCGTCGACTACAACGGTGGGCACCGCCCTTTCAACGTCACCCGGCAACACTCAAGTCTCTGCAGCCTCGTCCTCGGCTGGTCCCAATGTTCCTCCAAAGCCACGAGTGCAACTGGACAACTTTTACAGTCTCGCTGACCCTTACAAGGATCTGAAGCAGGATGAACCCACAGACTTCTTCACAGCTGTGACTCATTCGGATATCCCGACGGTTCAGCGCATGCTAACGTCGTTCCCTCAGCTGATCCATGAGTCGAACGGATTCTGGCCCCATCCTACTCCGATCCTGGTGGCAGCTCGCTCACGCAGCGCGATCGAAACGATGAAGGTGTTGATCGGATTTGGTGCAGATCTGGACCGCGGTGATCATAATGGCACGACAGTTCTGCATTTTGTCTGCGAGCAATACCCAGACCCTCTAGAGGCGATTCAGTTCTTGACCCGGGCTGGCGCAGATTGCAACAGTCGGGATGCCAAGAAGCGAACACCACTGATGGTGCTTTTGCAGAACACACATATTGGTTCGACAAAGAACTTGATCGATTCCATGAGATCCCTCTTCAAGCATGGAGCACAGACAAAGGTTGCGGACCATCAGTTCCAGAGAACGCCACTACACTATGCAATCATGCACAGCAAGGAACCTGCGCCCGTCATGGAGCTGTTGCTCAAGAAGGGGTCAGATGTCAATGCTCGGGACTGGCGAAAGTCGACTCCTTTGCACCTGGTCTTGGAGAAGATGGATAACGAGGAGATTGTGCAAATGCTGCTTTTGTATGGCGCTGACCCGGGACTCAAGAATAGCAATAAGAGGAACGCATTAGGAGTTGCGGCGGAAAGTCTGAGGGTGATGAGCGCCTGGTTCCTGTTGGAGAACGATCTTTTGTCCTCTGCGCCGGAATCGATCAAGAAGGCGAACGAGCTTTGCTCAAAGGCCGATGGACCCGACAAGTCGGCGAAGCCATTGTTCAAGAACACGTTGTCGGACTGGCATGGAAAGGATGGTAGGCTCAGGAGGATTCAGTTGGCACAGGATTGTGTTCTGAGAGTGCAAAGGACTCCAGACATGAAGACCATTGATCAAACGCAGGTGGCACTCGAGTTTCTGGAGAGTGTTGGGCAGCCAATCAACATGAATACGGTGTCAACAGGCTCTACTGGGCATCACTATCATCAACAAAACAATGAAGGCATCAGTAGCAACAACAGCAACAACAATGTCTCACCAACAACGAGCAGCCACTCGCACAAGTAATATACAAAATCAACAGCACATTTTTTATTTATTTATTTATATTTTTTGTTTGTTTGTTTGTCAAAGCTGCACAATGCAAGCATGTACCAGTATAACCATCATAAAAGCGTGAAGCATCCTTCTTCGTTGTATAATGCCTTGCATGGCTTTCACATTCGTAGTATTAGTGATATCTGTAAATAATTAGCACTAAGCATCTAAGCACCTATATTTTTTTTTTTTTGTGGCGCACATGGATCCCCCCCTGAGGACCCTGTATTCAATAAAACCCTGGATTTTTAAGCAAACTCAGTCCAGAGTTTCTCGAACTCGCCCTTGAAGCCCTGAACGGCTTTGGGCGAATTGGTCAGGGTCAAATTCTCGCGGTTATCGAAGCGAGCACCCTTTGTCCAGTTATAGGATCCGTTAATGACCATCGTGTCGTCGATCACGGCGAACTTGTGATGCATGAACGATGGGCTACCAAGATGACATTGGTGGAGGAGAAAACGCGTTAGGTTCTGCCGATTCACTTAATTACGCGATCCTTTTTTTTTTTTTTTTTTTTTTTTTTACCTCTTGTCAACGCGGGAGGGGATGTGGTTGTCATCCCGGAGACGGTTAATGTCCGAGCCCAGGTCGCCAGCTTTATCGTTATCTGAAATGATGCGGACTTTGACACCGCGATCGTGAGCCTAGGAATAAAGTGATGACATGTAACAATTGGTGAGCCAAGGTAGCAGCAGACACGAGCAAATGACGTATGACTTGACTAGAAATTCCAGGGAAAAAAGTTCGACTCCTCCTTACTCTGATAATAGCATTGGCGAGGTGATCATCCGTGATGGTGTAAACGCAGATATCCAGCGATTTCTTGGCGTCGTCCAAGACCTTGACCAACATGTGGAAGCTCTGCTCTGAGGGGAAGAAGATAGGGTTGACAAAGATCTCGGATCCACCGCTTCCTCCCTGGCTACTGTTGTTGTTGTTGTTGTTGTTGTTGTTTGTTGGAGGCACGACAGGAGTGGGGTTGGGTTGGTGTCCTGCGGCATGGTTTCCAGAGGCGCTAAGCAATGCCTCGAGCCAGGTAATCTATTTTACAGCAACAGCAGTATTTTAGGCACATGCTGGGTAAATTGCTCAACGCACAACGGGCCTCTGTCATCTCCCTTGATGTCCCCGACCCATCCTTGCACAAAAAGCACTGATTCGTTCTTTCTGAAAGAACTTACCACACTCTTGTCGTGTTCAACGGCGCAGGCAGCGCGGGCAGCATTGAACAATTGCTGGATCGAAGGTGCAGAGCCGTTCTTCTTGGACTGCTGGTCATACACGCCCAAAAGACCCTGGCGGGTATTCTGATCTTGGACGATCGAAGGCGCAGAGTTGAAGGTCTATAGTACATTGTTGGAGCAAGGGGGGGAATAGAAAAAGAAAGTGTTAGCTCTGTGTAGTCATCAATTGAACTCGCCTCAGACAATGACTATTGGTTCTCTGGCTTGAGACGCTCAAGCAAGTTGTCTATAACTCTGAAGATCATTTAACAGGAGGCTTCCAATGCAATTGCATTGAGCTGCACCAAAAGCATATATCCATTGGTTCAGTTGTTCAACTAGCACAGCCAGGAATATCTGTGCAACGGACACAAAGTCGTGGCCGGGAGAGGACAGCAGTTTCCCCTCCCCACCTTGCACAACACCTGGTCCAATACAAATAAAAGAGTTTTTGAAAACAACATGGTACTGCTCCTTTGCTTCTTTTGCATCATCTTCGTCTTTCCTGCCATCACATTCCTCTCATGCGGACGCAGAGATGATGGAGCTTGGACAGACAGAAAAGGTGAGAGGGAAAGGTGTGAGGGAGGGTGGATACTTGCCGCGTCCAGGTAGTCGTTTAGGGACAAGTTCTGGGCCTCCTGCACAGAGACCGTGCGAGGAGGGCGCACAAATGGAAGCAAGCAGTTGAGAATGAGTCCTGACATTGTCGACAAAAAGGTTGAATTAGGTGGGAGTTGGAATGGTAAAGAAAGAGAAACAAAAGGAACAACGAAACTGTATTTCCTCTCTAGCAAAACAAGAGCGCCTAAAAAATGGCTAAAGCGATTGGAGGCAGGGTCATGGATGGAAAGAACGGGAGCCAGGTCCGACTGCCCAAACTTGATCTGGGGCGTCATTGTTTTGCAGACCAGTGGCAGTATTACATAATCATGGGTGCTTCTTCACTGAACTACCCGTTCAAGTCGATCCGATCCTACACGTCCAGGTCCACAAGAGCGTGGAGTACCTCTGGCATCGCGCACTCCTAACCACAGGATCCCTCGAGGCGATTACCAGCGAATGTGTATTACCTTTCCGTGGGAGGTTATGCTCCTGGCTTTATTAATACTCACAAAACTAATGGGTTGACACGGGCCACAGGGAGGACCCTCATGAGAACCTACTTGGGGCAGTGTCAAACAAGCAGGGTTCTCCTGATCGATAACCGCACTTGGCTGCGCACACGCGAACCCACACTGGTGTTGTTGGGACAAAGACGCGCGCAACTGTCATTGGTACACCTTGTAGCATGTGTGGCATATAATGAGTCCCAAAACTTACTCGGATATGCACTCCTCCTCCACTCCCATTGCAAACATCACCAAGTTTGACCACAGCACTTTTTTCTGCGGATGCTTACAAACGGGATGTGAAACTTTTGGGCGTTGATGATCTAAGAAAAGAACGGTGGTCCGACAGCCTTTATTTTTCACTCCAAAGAAAATAGCGACAATAAGCAACAACAATCCAAACACTGGCTCTTGAAAATGTATGGTTTACCGGGAATAGCGCAGAAGAGAAAACGGTGCGCCACATCAATAGAACGAATACGATTGGGCTGCATTGGAAACTCCATCAGGGCAAATGCGTTGCTCAGTATTTAGCCCTGAGACGGGAATATCCACCAAACAGGGAAACCAATCTGCTCAGGGACCCCCACCTACGATTGCACAACATGATGTCAACATGCCTCCAGAGATTAATATCACAAAAATATCCGAACGATGCATCGCTACTTCGCACCGCTTTATTTTACAAGAATGACCGTCCCAATGTTTTATTCATGTCAGGAATATACCGCAGGAGAAATGGGATCAGCTCACACATATCCTTTAGTAATAAACTTGCCCAAGACACGCATTCCTCGTCGTTGTTGCTATGTTCAGTTGTCATTATACATGTATTCTTTATTTGGGGATGGCAAACCCCAACTGAGCGCGTGTGTGTGAAGCGCGTAAATACTACTACATGTACACTACTATCATCCTCCGCTCTCAATCCAGCCACCCATTATGCAAACACTATGGTAGACATCACGCGTCCAGGGGAGGGAAAGAACGTAAACTAGATGACCACCATTGCAGCTTGACAGTGCATGATTCTCATACTGCAGACGGGACGAATACGTCAGGAAAGCCGTTGGGAAACGCACATGCAGTTTGTATATCGATGATGTAGGGGATATGGAGGCGCATTTAAAAATGATGGCGATCGGCGCTTTTAGTTCATTGCTGTCCCTTAACTGTGTCAGACGTTCTTTTGTAAACACATGAACACACAAACATTATGACCAAAGCGTCCAACATGTCTGTATTCCAGCCACTGAAATCGCTTCCCAGCACTCATCGCTCTGTATTCTGCTATCCTGACCTTTGTTCTCTCTAGCTCGCGATCTAGTAACTTCTGGTGCCTGAAAAGCTCCTGCATCCCAATCGGAAGCTTCCCGATGGATCAGATAGGAAATGCAGAAGACTAAGGCAGCATATCAAAATGACGCACCATGCATCATGAACTCCCCCCTGAAATTTCCGTGGTACGGGAAAAGAAATGTGTCCATCCTTCGTGAAAATGATGGAACTTTGATCGGGTTACCACGCTATGAGGGTGGTGCTTGGTATGGTCGAAATGAAGCCGATGTTCGACCTCCTTGATTAGTTTTCTTGCTCTTGACGCTGCCAGGGTTGTCAGCATTTCCAAGGAGACGGAGGGGTGAGTGGCTAAGAGAAATGGGTGAGCCTTAAATATGAATGAGACCAGCAGGAGCAGGAGAAAACATGCTGAGGCAGAACGAGAACAAGAATGAGGCGAAGAATGCAATGATCGTAATGCTTGAGAGCAAAAGGGGTAGGAGGCTTTCAAAATTCACTTTCGCAACCGTTCAGAGAAATAATAAAAGACCCCTGGTGATAAGTCGCACAAATGGACCATCCGACAAAACGTTACAGAGCGCCGAGGACCAACAAGGTACGAGGAACAGGACAGCACTCTTTAAAATAGCTGGCATACTGGAATCTGCTCGTACGCCTCCTGATGCTCCTCCGTTATAACATATCGCTCATCAATCGTACTTTACACTCTCTTCTTCCTTGTCTCCTTTCTCTCTCTCTTTTTACTCGCTCATTCTTTCTCTCATTCTTCCTCCCTCCTACTCTCTCT
>MU616995.1:8686-27785 GCA_025201705.1 Dissophora ornata
TAAGGTTTTAGACCCCCTCCCCTCCCTCCTTTCTTCACCAACACCAACACCTCCAACCCGATCTATACTCGACACAGATATGATGGAAGTTGAGTCTCACGATACACAGGATACCGCACAGGAGGACACGCTCATGGACGCAGGTCGAGCCCCTGGTCAACACGCCACCATCGAACATCCCGTCCAGACAGCACTCTCTGTCGACCAACCTTCGTCGTCTGCCGCCGACAGCACTATGGACGTCGACATTCACGCAGGCCATGCCCCAGAAGAGCTCTCATTAGAACCTACAACTCTATCTCATATAGCGGAGCAGAGCACACCAGCATCTACAGAACCGTCTACCGAAGCTGCCCACATCGCCGATCAAGATTCAACCATGTCCATCGTGGCTCCAACAGCACTGCCTTCAGACCTTAGCAATCCAGAAGACAGAATCGACGCAGTCCTGGCAGGGAATAATGATAAAGACGATGGATATGAGTCGAGCGATCTTGAGTCCAGTGATGATGATAATGAATCGTAAGATATCCCATCCAGCTTACGCTGCTCTTTGAACATTGGGACAAATACTTTACCTAGGATGGGAACTCAACTGTCTTGTCATTGTATTACGCCAATTCAAATACTTAATATTTAGATCATCCGACGGCGACTCTGATTCGGACTCTTCAACGACTCGCAGCCGGAGTAAAGCAATGACTATCGAGCAACGAGAGAAGGCATTGATTGAAATTGACGCGATGGACGAAGACGAAGAGGTTGCGCCAAATTCCGTCTTGCACACTGCCAATGAGATTGTCCAACTTCCTGAAGTCAAGAAACCACAAATCACACTAGGAGCTGATGTGAAATTGGAACCTCTCGGTACAGTCATGTCGATCGTGGATAACGTCGTGGTGGTGCAGGCCGCCTCCAGCGGCGAGGTTCGCGTCTTGGATACTGGAACGATTGCTGTTGTGCTCGGAGAAAAGGAGGACGACAAGGAGGCTGCAAAAGAAGTTCTTGGAGAGGTATGTCGGGGAGGCATGCTGTTCTCTCATTTCTCACGCTATCAATACCGATGTTCGCAGTAAGAATAGGATTTTACAATGCTAACATTCGTTTTTGTGTGCCTCCTAGATCTTTGAAACCTTTGGACCAGTTGCAAGACCAATGTACTCTATTCGATTTAATACCGCCGCAGAGATCCCCGCCGTTTGCAAAATTGGATGCACTGTCTACTGCGTCCCCGAATACAGCTCCTTTGTTCTGACAGGGCCGCTCAAGGCACTGAAAGGAAGTGACGCCAGTAATAAGTTTGACGAAGAGGTGGACGAAGTCGAAATGGAGTTTTCAGACGATGAAAAGGAAATGGAACACAAGCGGATGCTCAAGCAGGCAAAGAACAAGAAGAAGGGCATCAAAGAGCGCAAGGCTCCTACAATGGCTTCCGATACCTCTGCTGCAATGCAAGCCATGATGGGTAAAATGCCACCCATGAGCATATCTTCATCGCCGCGGACACCCATTGCACTACCTCCTAGACCTGCATTTGACGAGCCTGTGGATGGATACAGGATATTGCAGCGCCCTGGGGTCATGGCTCAATCGTCAAGCACACCTCAGACGTCAGCAGCCACCGGCACTGTTCCTTGGTACCAGCAGCAACAGCGCGAACTTCAGCAAATGATGGGTACTCAGCAGCATCAGCCACCAAGTCAGAAACAGCAGCAAGAAAGAGAGCAAGAGGCACTGTTACAGTTCCAACAACAGCAGCAGATTCAGCGACAGCTATTGCTGCAGCAGCAACAGCAACAGCAGCTATACCAGCAACAACAACAGCAGCAGGAGCTCTATCAAAAGCAGATTCAGGAAGCGCAAGCGACAATTTTAAGACTTCAGCAGCAGCAGCAGCAGTTGCAGCAGCAACAGAGACAGTTCCCAGCCTCTTCAAACCCGTCCGCAAACCCACAGCAGACTCAGTTCGCAGCACAGCAGCAACAGCAGCAGCAGCAGCAGCAGCAGCAGTCGGGTGAAAACAACCAACAGCAGATTATGAATCTTCTTTCACCATTATTCCCCCCACAGTCGCAGTACCCGCATCAACCACCTCAATAGCCATTGTAATAATAAAACTTTTGCATATTCATCATCCCAAATGATTTTTTTTTAGTGGTTTGCAATGTTCACAGGTCACCATTAAGGCTGACATCACTGTTGTAGTCTGCGTTTTCTCTCCCATCTGCCATGATGCGCTGTGACGCTTTCCGTTTCGGTTTCCGTCCTGGCTTCGGTTTTGGCCGGACATCGCTCTAGAATACAAAAGAACAAAGACAATTAAGAATACATTCTTTTTTCCTACCTTGAAAACACTTCAACGAGAACACCTGCCGCGCCAATGTAATACCTCCTCTCTGCCTCTAGCCTTGTACCTAAGAAGGAAAAAAAAAGGGATAATAGTAGTTAAAGGCCGTGATCGCGAGCTGACACTCTTCAAAAAACTATGACCTCGTTTCTGCAGAGGGAGGACTTACTTGAATGGAATAGGAACGGTCACCTTCGAGATCGCTGGTGGAGGGAGCAGCTGCAATGTGCCAATATCTTCCTTGGGATCCGTGTTGTCGACTTTGACAGAAATAAGGCTCTCGTCTATAAAGTTTCAAGATTGAACAGGTATCGAAGCGTCAGCGCGAGCTGTCGTGTTTGCGTTTTCTTGGAAGAGAGAGAGAGAGAGAGAGAGAGAGAGATCGACGTACATTCAATATTCATTAGGTCGGTTTTGATTTGCACAAGCTCATCTTTAGGATCCACCAAATGCTGATAATCCGCCAGCCCTGAGAACCGCGCTGTCTTTGGGATCGCTCCCACCATCTCAAAGTGGTATTCTGGCTCCTTGTCCTCGTTGTATGGTATATCGTCCTCTGTTGGCGCGCGAGGAGAGGCAATTTTTGATCCTGGCTGGCGCTTGACTCTGTATCTCCTGGTCGCCTTCATGAGAAAATTAGGGGTCGAAATGGTCTCTCCTTGAATAGGTATCGAGAATGGATCTCTTTTCCTGTACCGCAGTTCCAGAGGCGCGCCTCCGAGATATGCCTATTGTCGTCGGGATATCCGCGCAAATGGCTTGTTAGTCCTACTGCAGGCGGGTGTTGACGAGATCTAATAACCCAAAGCCGTCTACTTGCATTGACAATAGCCTGATCCCCTCCAATGGCCTGCTTGGCCTTTTCGAGATTCACGACATGTCCTGGAAACTCGATTGAAAAGATCTTTGCCTCAGGCACCTCTTCTACTTTGGCGGGTTGCGGTTGATATGATTCCTCCATTGGTGTCTGTCGCAATTGTACCAGAATTGAAAAAAAAAGACGCCAAAATGCAACGCGAAAACCATAGAAACGTGACCGGTATTAATTTAAAAAGTGCTCCTTGTAAACACAAATCCATTTTCGCCACCAATTTTTACGCGCCTGGGGGGAGGGAGGAGTCAGCTTTGCCATCAGAACAGAATTAAACGGTTCTCCATCTTTCTCATCTCGTCATCGAGGATTCCCTTACTAAATTACCATTGTTGAGTCTTTTTCCTTACCCAACTCTTCTACCCTCACCCAAGCAATGGTGACTCCAAGTCTTTCGGAGCTGCAGTTCCGACTGAAGCTTACGGGAAGTGTTGCAGACCTTCTGAAAAAACTCAAGGTACTTTTTTTTGCCATGAGCTAGTTTTAAAAAGTCGATGCCGCGACCAGGGAAGCTGGGTTGCATCCCACATATTGGTTGAGACCTCTTACTCACCGGTCAATATTGTCTTAAGGATTTGCATGCGGAGCTCAAGACACTGGAACAGGAAGCTGTTGATACAAGCTCGCTCTCGTCAGTTACCAAGCAGCTTATAGATCCCTCCATCGTGAACCACAAGGACAAGGGCGTCAGGATTTACGCAGCCTGTTGCATTGCTGACCTTCTCCGAATCTATGCGCCTGACGCCCCCTACACTAACAATAACCTCAAGGTTAGAATTGAGAAAAAAAAATAATGCCATATCTCTCAACTTGTGGCAAAACATCATTCACAACGGAAGGCTAACGGCATCTTGCTTGTAGGTTATTTTCGGGTTGTTTGTGAACGAGTTGCGACATATTTCGACTCCCACCAGTCCTTATTTCAGCATGTATTACTATCTATTGGAATCACTCTCTGTTGTCAAAAGCATTGTGTTGATAACTGACCTGAAGAATGCGGATGAGCTCATGGTCGACTTGTTCAGGAACATCTTTGACGACATTCGGTAAGTGTCTGCAATATATGTTGCGTGTTCGAGCTTCACTATAAATTTCCAGATTTCTAATGTTGTGAGGTGCGTATTTCATCCCAAAATATCTTATAGACCCCAACAAGCAAAGAATGTGCAGATCTGTATGTCAGAGCTCCTTCAGCACATCATCGACGAGGCGAGCCAACTGCCGCAGGATATTGTCGATATTATTCTCGCTCAATTCCTTCACAAGCAAAAGGTAACATGGGATGACTGGCAGTCAAGGTATCCAGTGGTCGAATACTTGAGTGACTTTGAGACTTACCGTTTTCACTACCTTCTAGTTTGACAATCCAGCGGCATACCGACTCGCCTGTGATTTGGGCAATAACTGTGCAGACAAGCTCCAACGATATGTTTTCCAGGTACCACCAATTCTCAACTGTAGCAGTTCAAGTTTTTTTAAGGCGCAGCCTACTGGGATCAAAGACACTGATTTAAGTACTCTCTCATTCAGTACTTTTCCGATATCATCTCGACCGCAGGAAATGGGGAACTTTCATCCAAGGAGATGGCAGACTTCAAGACAGTCCATCAGCTTGTAATAGAGCTCAACAAATCAACTCCAGCCTTGCTACTGAACGTTATTCCACAATTGGAAGAAGAGCTCAAGGTACGGATTTTCTACTGCTGCGACAAAATGTCTTGATCTCGTTGATTAGCGCGCTAACTGTCGCTTCACTTGCCTGCTTAAAAAGCTATCTGATATCACTATAAGAACGTTAGCTACAAAATCCCTTGGCGAAATGTTTGCAGAGAAATCGTCTCAGCTGGCTACGCAATACGAGTCTACGTGGAGGGCGTGGCTGCAGAGGTATGGCACGCTCTGTGTTACTGTTCAAATGCAATGGTAAATATCAACATACCAACTGAAAACTCACTTTACCCGACTATTTTCGAATATAGACGCAACGACAAAATCCCACAAGTCAGGATTGTTTGGATCGAATCTCTCGTCAAGTTGATCAAAGCGCATGGCAATCTTGCAAAGGAATTAAGTGGTGAGTGGCCACGATCGCCATTATTGTGTGCTACATGTGGCTGCTTCAAATCTTTCTCACACTTTTGCTCTGGCTTGAAGAGGGTCTCGCTGAAAAGCTAGTTGATCCGGATGAAAAGGTGCGAGCGGTGGCCTGCAAGACGATAGGAGAGTTTGACTACGAGGCCAGCTTGCATCACATTCAGAAGAATACGCTGATTCAAGTAGGACACCGATGCAGAGACAAGAAAGTACGTTTGTGGTGTTTATATCATGCGATTCTGCTTTAAGGTGTCCGGGGAGACTTTCTAATGTTGGTTACGTTGGTGCTATACTTTAGAAAACGGTATCGAAAGAAGCCATCAACACGTTGTCTGTTCTTTACAATCAAGCATATCCCGAGATGTAGGTGGAATTTGCGACTCTGACTTCTTATAAGCGTGCGTCCTGCGGATTCTAATGAAGCGATGTTGATGAGATATAGAGAGCTTGGAACACAAGCGAGCATCTCTCATTTTTCATGGATGCCCTCCGCGATATTCCACGCCGTTTACGTCAACGACAATGAGATCTTGTAAGTTTTGTCCAGAAGGAGTCAGATTATTGTCTTTGGTAACAGCACTGGATAGACTAATCAGTTTACCATATCTTCTGCCGCGGGTCTTCAGTGCATTTGTCGACCATGCAGTCTTCACGACACTGTTCCCACCTCATGGCAGTGCTGCTAGAAGGACACAGCGTCTCGTCACTACATTTGCAGCCCTGGATGACAAAGGACGTACTGGATTCCTATCTGTCCTCCGCAGGAGCGTTGAGTAAGCGTAGCGCCGTTTGGGATACTCCGAAAAAACACGCAATTGCAGAGTACTAATCGTGGCCAATGGCGTGTTAGCGCGAGATATTATATGTCCGTATTCTTGCAGCTGCTGAAGAATCAGGAGGCAAGTTTTGAGTGAATTATTGGTACTGAAGTGTTTGCACCGTTGACCAAATCTTCGTGCTATCTGTCACTAACAATCAGCTTCACGTTATTATTTTGCATATAGGCCCTCTCCAGCAAAAAATTAGATTCGGAGGAATTTGAGAAGAAGCTGGGAGCTGTGATCAAGATCCTTTGTGGTATGTTGCTCTGAAATACCATCAGAACCGGTACTTCTACAATGGCTCTTTATTCTAATTCCACGAGGGTCTTTAGATCGCTTGCCAGACCCTGTCAAAAGCTCCCTGTTGCTACACAAGTACGCGCAAGTTCGCGATGCGGCTTTGTTGCAGTCGATTTCTGATTGCATGGACTCGAGACTCTCTTTGAAAGAGATAAGGAAAGCAGGGGTAAGTGCGTGGATCGCGACTGTCCTCTGATTGTGTAAACGCGGATCGCTAACATACGGCACATTCTCTCGGTCACGATTGTTACACTCTTCCCAGAAGGAGGCACTCTCTCGAATTGAAACCATTTCTCCATCAACACTAGAGGTCCTCACGATTCTTATCCAAAGAATCAGCCTGACGCTGGTGAACTCGGAGATCCTTTCAGAGTTGATCAAGAATATTGGCGAGAGCGAAGAGTATAGGGAGGTCTCTGGAGAGCTTCTCCGATCTATTTCGCTCATCTTTCCGGCAATCTTCAAAGACCATCTAGTCGAGATCACATCCTTGCTGCGCGACCCTGAGTTTGCGGGTGCATCCGATTCGCTGCAGACGTTGGCGGAATTCGCAAAGCAGTTTCCAAAATCTGTGCCTGCGGATGCTAAAGCCAAAGAGACGTTGCAGTCATTCCTAGAAACAGGAAGTATTGAGCAGGCGAGGCACGCTACCATCGTTCTTGCTAGCATCCCAAATAACGAGAATATGTGCAAAAGTATTGCTGAATCCATCAACAAGAGGTTGCTTATCAATTCGGCACGCCTGCTCTGGGACCTGACTATTTTGTCGCAACTCGCGCTGTATGCCCCGCAAGCCTTTGAGACGATCAGCAGCTCCACAATCTCCTTCATCATCAAGAAACTGCTCATGACCAATACCCTGGAGCAAGAAGTAAGATCAACGGGTCATGAATGTGATGCTCACGACAATTTCCATGTATACAATATGCTGATACATCGTTTTCGATAGACCGTTTATGAGCCAGATGTTGACTGGGTGGAGAAGTCTGAACTGGATGAGTATTCACTGTCGAAAGTAAGTAATAACTTGAGATGTCGGGTGTCATAATGGGGACGCACCACCAAAGGATAGTTCATTTACATCCGACAATACCATTAGGTCATGGGTCTGAAAGTCTTGGTGAATAGAGCTATTGTGTTGCTTGAGAGTGATCCTGATTCTGCACAAGATGCTGTCCGCCCAGTGTTCAAGCTGCTATGGACTATTATTAACCAAGACGGAGAGCTAGCCGATGAGAAGAACACAAAGTAAGCACTCTTATTGCTAGTGGTTTCAGCGATCTTTCGAGTTGGGATTATGGGACAAGCACGCAGCTATTACAGACGACCTTCTTACAGTATTCCCCAACCTTCCTCACTATAGTGCTGTTCTGAAGAGTCATCTGAGATTAAATGCCGCCCGGCTTGCAATCAAACTCACGCGCAACAGACCCGTGTATGAGAAGATGGTGTCCGTGGCAGAATATAACCGTTTGGCCCTCGTTATTCAGGACCCAGTATTCCGCGTCCGACACGGGTTCGCGAGCCGCATCATGAAATACCTTCGCTCAAAAGAGCTACACATTCGCTACTTGGCTGTCTTGATATTGACAGCCCACGAGCCAGAGGCAGAATGGAGACTGCAGGTCCGCAGCTTTTTGATCCAGCAGTCTAGGGCCCAGAATAATGGTATGGTTATTTTCTGCCGGCAGTGTTTAGGCAGAGTGCTGAATTAATGGATTTCTGACCTGCTATCCCTGCGCTACTAGTGGACAACAAGCTGATGCTGAACGAACTGACATTGGCAAGGGCGATGCATCTATTGGCAAACCATCCTGACTTTATCCAGAGGGGTCCATCAGAGGAAACTATGTCTCCACAGCAATGGGCAACACACTCGATTGATGATCTCAATCTGGCAGTGAGGTGTGTTCACATACATGTTCTATTGCAAAAGGATAAAGGTTGAAAACTCTGCCCCGAAAGACTAATGTGTCTATTATGATTTACGTGCCGCAGGTACATCGAGTTCTACATGGATACCATGGCCAACTCGGAGAACGTCTCTTTGATCTACTACATTGCCTCTCTGCTGAAAACCGTCCGATTCGCCAATCCTGGCGAGCCCACACAGGTATTCAGTCAACCACATGTATTGGTATATGTATTCTATATCTGTTGATACTAACCTGACTAATGATGGGGTTTGTGGTTGTCAGAATCTCTATGTGGCCAGCGACTTGGCCCAGTACGTGATTCAAGAGAGGAGCCGGTCGCACAACTGGACACTCACTAGCTACCCTGGACAGGTCAAGCTTCCTCGCGAGCTGTTTGTTCCCCTGGATGAGGATAAACTCTCTGTAAGATTTTGCGTTAGAACATCTGGTTAGCTGACATTCTACGGCACCACAAAACATGCTGACTGATATACCCGCGTCTGTTATGAATGCAGGTGTCGACAAAGAGTTATCTACCCTCAGAATGGGTGCATACCCGTGAACATAAAGCGGAGCGCAAGCCAAAAGTGATTGTTGACAGGAAGATTGGTCAGGCAGCTAAACGTCGATCGAGATCGCCGTCGTCGCCCGTGGAAGACGATGATGTTGAGGACGAGAAAAATATTTCGTCGTCCTCTAGGGTGAAGCGAGCAAAGAAGAGTAAGGTCACGGAGCGCGTTCAAGAAGAGCCAACAAGAAGGTATGAACCTAAGATAATGCGCATTGCTCTTTTTGTATTATTGTACTTATTTACTAATCTATTGCATCAATGGTTGTTGTAGGATGGCGTCGAGGGCCGCTAAAGTAAAGACAGCTGTTTACAAAGATGCTGAAACGAGCGAGGAAGAAGCTGATGAGCTCGAGAGCGGAGAGGATTCTTCATGAAGGCCATTTACTTGGGCAGGCCAAGTTTCAGGTACTCTATTTTCTTGCAATAAAAAGCTTTGCGAAAATCCACACAGCCACTGAACTTATGACCACCGATGAAACGTCGACAAGGAACGACCGCGCCCAGGGCTGAGTTTTCATATCGGGCTGTCGTTTCTTTTATCTACGCCGGACAGACGCGTGAGAGACTTCAGGTTGGTACGGCTGGGGGTCATGATACAGCTTTTATGGCGATTCTCTTTTTGCGCTTGCGAAAGACCTTTTTTTTACAAATGTACTGTATTTCCTTTACAAGAGAACGAAGGAAACAGATGTACTGCCCGCTATGTCGCAGACCACACGTTTCTCTCCTCGCATCGACTACTTGACTACACAGAATGCGGTGTGAGAGAGAGGGAGAATAGGAGGAGGAGGAGGAGGTAAAGCGTGGCTTGGGAGAATGTGTAAGCGTGTGTGAGAGCCTGCTTATTGATGAGTTGTGCCTGCAGCTGCTATGCTGCACACCATGCTGCTCGCAATGATTTTGGCGAGACTAAGGGCGTTCGATTTTTTGTGTAAAGCAGACAGTTTCCCCAAACACCACGAGGGGGGTTTGTTTTCCTTGTGTTTGCCCTTTTGCTTTTTGAAGCTCGGGCGAGAAGATTCGAGAGATCTTTTCTCGAATGTGCTTTCGATCATTCCAATGGAAGATGGGCGGATCTCTGTTTTCGCTGCAACTGTTGCGGTTAAACTGTGCAGGGGGTATTTACTTGTGAACAGCGGGATGGAAACGTGAGAGCGTACTAGTGGGACCGCCCGAGCATCAACGCCGTATTGTGGACATTCAGGAACGTCTACTCGTTAGTGCCACAGCGAATAATCGCGCATTTTGGCAAGGAAAGCTCTTCTTCATTCGTTTAGGGTTGGGCGGGGCACTCACGCCTTCTTGCGTGCATGAACATGTACCTCTGGCGATTGCACACAAAAGGATAATTACCCTAATTAAGCTGGCAGCTCATGCGACGTTCATTATCCACTTTCCAGTGTTTATCATCTCTTCCATTATCTCAATCGCCCGCCCCTCTTTCGCTCTCTGCCTCTTGCTCTCTCCCTCTTCCGCAACCTCCCTCTCCTATAATCCCAGCCGCACAACCATTCGAAGCAACAGCAACAGCAACAAGCCTTTGACCTTCTCTATCAGCATCTTACACGGCAGCATCTTCACACCGCAGCAACACACGCAACATGAGTTTCACCCTGAATGCCACTATCGACACGAGGGAGCCCTTCCTCATCGAGTTTCTTGGTGCACCCAGTGGGGTCACCCATAGCATAACCGGCACCATGCAGCTACATGTCGAAAAGCCCGTTCAGCTCAGGCAACTCTCTGTGGCGTTCATAGGACAAGGTATGTGGTCAGGACACATGCTCGCAGGCACAAACAAAGTGCGGCGTGCTCACTAGCCTACCCTCCACTTTATTTGCCCTCTGTAGTCTACTCGACCTTTGGCAAAGCTGCGTTGACGATGAAGAGCGAGCCCATCAATACAGACAAAATCGAGCAAAGCATGATCGAAGTCCCGACCCACTACCGTCCCGGCGACTACTCTTTCCCATTCCAGCTCTGGCTTCCAGGAGACATTGCTACCACAGACTGTACGAAGCTACTGTCGAGCAATTTGTTCTGGGAATACTTCCTTGTCACCAGTGCTATGCCCGTGGGACTTGTAGCCCGCCGAAAAGAGCAGAGGCAACGGCTGCAGGTGCAAAGAGTCCACATCGAGCCCTCAAGCTCGACCATGACACGATATTCTGCAGGGCGAGAGAACCAGGTGGACTGCTCGATGTACGGACCGAGGTTTGTAAGTCTAGGTCATGACAAAACCTTTTTGAGTATGTTCCTGCACGCTTATTCGTCAGAGTACCGAATCAAGGAAATTCAGGTCCAGGCGATCCAAAACGAGTTTGTCGAGCTCACCACAAGTTCGCACACTCCTGACAAGCGTGGGCAAAGATTCGTGTAAGTCTCTTTGATTGTTGTTGTCACTTTTTCTAGCCCAATTAACAAATCCGGCTGCCCAATGCCCAATGCACAATGCCTAATTATTATTATTATCTTTTTTTTTTTGTTTGTTTGTTTGTTTATTTCCTTGAGTGGATCTAGAGCACCAGCGGATGATAAGTACATGTCACTAGGAAACCGACGCCAACTTAACAACAGCATCGTCAACATCTACAACAACAAACTCATCTCCCGCCCAGTCGTCATCCCCAACCCAGACCAGGAACACTTTACAACCGGATGGGGTCGCGAAAGTCCCATCGAGTTTGACCTGCATCTTTTACCTTCTGCAATGCTGCCCAGCGAGTTTTTCACATGGCTCAAGATTGGTCACAGTCTTCATTTCACCATCGTGTTTGCCGACGATACCATCAAGCCCTTGGTCGTGAAGGCGCCCTTCATTGTTGGAAAGATCCTGGAGAACCCATGGACACATCATGCTCTACGTGCCGTCGCTGGGGTGGACAGAGGGGCCGATACGACAGCCCTCCCAGGATACGGCGAGGAGATGGAGGTTTCGACTTTGCTGGACTCGAACACGCACAGGGTGGATTACTCAAATCTTTACAGAGAGCTTTATCCCGAACGAGGTGATCTAGCTGTTCCTGATGTTTCGGATGATCTGCCACCGATGTACGAGGACGATGTAGATTATATTGTGCAGCGGGCAGTAAAGACATAAGTGAAAGAGGCAAACGAGGTGAAGAAAGTGGGAGTACAGTTCTTGCATGGAAAAAAATAATAATAAAATATACCCCTTCGTATTTATGTAACAAGCCAGTTGGGGTAGATGAAAATGTTTGTGCATCGCACACGACCATGTGTCGCTTGAGCGTGTTGTTTGTTTTTTTTCTTCTTTCTTTCTTTCTCGCCGCCCCTCTAGTCTACCTTGAGGAAGAGGAACATGGTTTGTCCAACTGGCCTTTTCTCACGTTTAGTAGTCGGGGCGTACAAATTCCGATGATCGCATTGCTCTTTTTTTTCATGCCTCAACACTTTGGCCATATTCCCATTTCCGGGATATTATCCCCCTTATCGCTTCTTCGATACCGGGGAAGGGGCGACAATACTTGCTTCCCGGTGCAGCCTTTCATTTTGTGGCCAAAGGAAACTATCGTCATAGAGACAAAGAGGAGAAGGAGGAGGAGGAGGGGAGGAGGAGGGGGGGGGAGTCGACTTTGACCGGCAGACAGGAACAACGTTGATTCCGTTTGTGCCGAACTTCCATGCATGCATACCACTAACACGCGATCGTTTTCGCAAAAGCGTATCTTAGTCGAAAGGAGATCGGCGGGACGAGAAAACGAAAAATAAAATAAAAACAATAAAGAGAGAGAGAGAGAGAGAGAGCATCCCGAGACTACTCGTTACCCGTGAATTCATTTCATGCAAGTGCAACAGTGCAGTGTACATTCATACGCCAGGGCTCTCTCAACTCTCCCGTGGCGTCTGTCTGACCCTGTCGTCATCGACTGCATGGCTCAGCTTCGCTGGCAATCTACTCAACATCGCCACCACTATCATAGACAACAGGCAGTGCACTACGCATCGTCATTCGCCTGTCCCCAAAGTCGATCGGTTTTGGGCGCTGCGGCGACATGCAGCGATGGTATCCTTGAGACAGAATGAACCACGCTACAAGATTTTTTCTTTCATGGCGCAGTGTGTGTGTGTGTGAGAGAGAGAGAGAGAGAGGTGGGTCGCATTTTTGAAAGTGGCGTCGTCCTCTGTTCCGGGTTCCCTGCTCACAAGAGGCGTGTTTTTCATAATTTGAGCCATGGCTCTCGTCATGAGTACGAGTTAAAAAAAAGTAGAGGTTTGCTCTATTTTAAAATGGCGGCCATGTTCGACTAACTTTAGTTGATGGCCGGGTTGATCTTCTCTCCGTGATGCATGGCAATGCAGCATACATCAGTTGAGCTGCATTCGTGCAGTACACATGTTTTCGTTGTTTGTGCTCGGAAGCAGCCCCCCCCCCTAAATCTTTCCTGTATTTAAGGATGGCTTTCTCGCTGGTCGCCGAAAAACATTCTTTCCTCCTCTTTGCTCTCAACCAAATCGATCTTCATTACCCATCACGTCTATCTCCCCTCCCCCTCTTCCTCAACGAACACCCCACTGATCGAGAAGCAATGGGCTATACTTTTGATATCGAGCTCGACACCGACCAGCCCTTCATTGTGGAACTGGACATGACCGGCCAACCGCAGACGATCAGCGGCGCTATCGCCCTGAAACTCGATCGGGCCGATTCCTTCAAGGTCGCAACCATCGCTATCCATGGTCACCGTAAGCAGCGTCAATGCCACTCCGAACCATGACCTTGCTCTCTCAGGCACCCGAAACAACAATCCTTCTGATTCATATTGACCGCCTTTTCGTGCCTTTGCAACTATTGTATTTTTTTTTCCTAGTTGGGGCGATGTTGAATGTTGAAACACCACATCAGGGAGTCATCCGAGAGACCCTGCTCACCAGCTCTACAGACCTGATCGCCGCCAACGACACGGATGGACATGGGATCATCAGCTTCGAATCCGGTGAACAGTACATTCCTTTCCGCCTCGATATCCCACGATCAGACGATCTGCCACCAACGCTGATCAACAAACTGGATACACATTACATTGACTGGAAATATGAGATCCATGCAACGATTCGTCGGGACTTCTTCTTTTCAAAGACTCGTGTGGTAAAGCACGACTTGATCTTCCGCCGACCAATAGAGCCTACGTGTGAGAGTGAGTTGTCGACATCGATGGATCGCGCAGGACAGTACAAGAGTAAACTGACGGCGCCTGGTCGGATTGTGTTGGGACAGGATCGACTGTCGGTTAAAGCAGAATTGGAGGCGAGGAGCATGGAGTTTATGATCAGGGAGGTCGACTGTGCTGTTGTGCAGACGGAGGATATTGACTATGTCACACGGGAAGGACACGACGGAATTGAGAATGCGTAAGTTTTAATTTTTTTTTTTTTGTTATTGTTGGTGCTCTTTTTTTTTTTTTCGTTCAAAATTGTTTTTCCGTGGCCCCCCTCTTTACCCACGCGAGCAATCGAGACCACGCTACTGGAACAGAGATTATACGAACACGGGAGCGGAAGGCCGGGAGGTGCTATTTGCCCCGCATGGCGTAGGAGACAGTTTTCTAGACCAGCCTTATCTCCTGCTCATGTCTCTTCACATCTTCATACAGCCAGAGTCGCGTTGTACATTGTTTTTTTTGCTATCTGTACACAACGCCCATCGCTCTCCCGTCGCTCCCTCTGACCCAAATCTGCCTAATTAGGCTTGCCCCTGTACACCCAAATTAGCGTTGGGCTGACCGTTTTTTTTTTTTTTTTTATTATTTCTCGCCTTAATAGACACTCTCCGGGAGCCCATTGCACCATCAAATCATCAAGGGTTGTCTCTTCGGTTGTCGCGGTCTCGAACGACGAGAGTGACCTGGACTTTGGTCGGTACACGCCCATTGAGTTGAACGTCCGCATTGATAATGACCAGCTGATCCCAACAGAACAAGGGTTAGACTGGCTCGCGGTCTCGCATGTTCTTCGATACACGGTGCATTTCATGGACATGTCGCAACCGGCGTTGATCACAGAGCTGCCGCTGTTTGTGAGCAATGAAGTGATCTCGAGGGAGAGATCTGCGACCATGAGACCCCAGGCGTCGTCCGCGAGGTTGGTCTCTTCCTTGAAGATTGACGGAACTGAGGACCATGTGCATGATGACAAGGAGTCCACACCTGAGCCAGAGCCATGATTTAGAGTATGACTGGACGGCAGATGCGGACTTTTCTCGTTCTTGTAGTAATAGGAGTCTCTTTCTTATATACATTATATTGTTTCTATTAAAAATGTCAAAGGTGCTTTTTTTTCTCTCTGGAACTGTCGCGTTGGGTTTTTAATAGTGGGTATCGTAGAGAGAGAGAGAGAGAGAACGAGAGAGAAATGCATGCGCTCAAAAAACCCATGCAAGAATATACAGAGAAACAATCGACAAAAGCATCATGGACCTGTGGCGACTCGTCGTCCTTGCACTCTCGGATTTCTTGCCCCCAAACAGATTATGTCCTCCGCCATAAAACCGACCCCAATGCAAACCTCCATTCCCCAAGGTCGAAAAGGTCGGAGCGTTTTCTCCCAAGACCAAGGCATCCTTCGCCAGTGGTGAGCTTGGATCTTTTGCCAAGGGATTCACAAAGCCCTGGAACCCTTGATCCTTGGGTGGCCAAGATGTCGTGGTAGGATCGACTGGTGAATAACATTTGACATCGACCCAATCCACGTACATTTCGTATTTCGGACGACTGTCGCTCCAATTCGTGGGACCGCCTGCCCAATCCCGAGTCTCGGGGTCGGAAAGTCCTCCGTCCCAGATACTGAATTGAATTTGTGAGGGGGTAGAGGGGTATTTGGTGCCGTTGACGTCGGAGCGGAGGAGGGTTCGGATGACTTGACCGTTGATGAACCAGGTGAGACTGTCAGGAAGCCATTCGATGGTATAGATTTGGTACTCTTGAGAAAGGTTGACGCCGACGTCTTGGCGGCGAGAGTGAGAGTAGTCGATGTCTTTGGGGTCCATGGTTGGAGGAGTGCGCTACATTGATACGTTTCCGAAAAGCAAGAACCAGTGTTAAAAAAAAAAATAAGAGAAAGAGAGAGAGAGAGAGAGAGAGCGAGATGGAAATGGAATAGATGATCCTAACGCACCCAGTAAAAGTTGCTCTGCACTTCATTGACTTCCTTGCCAACCCATTCGAAATCGATTTCATCGCCAGTCATGGAGTTGCGGTAGATGAACGACGAGATGATACCGCTGCTAAGCGAGCCGGCCTTGATCCTAGCGGTCACTGTTCCATAGAGCATCCACCTACAGATCGAGAGCAACAATGGGGAGGACAACATATTGCGGTAAGTTAGATGTTGCAAGACGAGGACGGGGGGGAAGGACGCGTCATGCGTCATTAGGGAGTGTGGGCCCCCCTCCCCCTACCTTGTGCTCGACACTGTGGCACCAAACCCAGGTCGGTTGCCAAACTTGTTGACAGTCTTGCCATTCTCCAACGTCAGCACCAAGTTTCCATTTTCCACACGCATATTGCTGGGCATGAAATCCGTCGTCCAGGGCGCTTCCGCTGGATCTCCTGAAAAATCTGCCCGTGGGATCACTGTATTTGGATTGTCAAAGTTCTAATGAAAGATGTGGGTGGATACGAACAAAGCCAGTGTTGAGTTGATGAGGCCATCATTTTCTCGCCCATTAAAAGAAAAGACAAGTTATGTATATATGTATATATATATATATATCTTTTTTACCTCCATGAAAGAGGCGCACAGCGGAAGTGGAAGACATGTATCGGAGTCAAAAGAGTTCTCTGGCTGACATCCCAAGGCCAAGGAACAGAACGATTCCGCATTAGAACACCATCCTGACTGACAGCAGGGTGCGTGTGCTGGGCAATTAGAGCCTCCGTTGTAGTGTTGACATCCTATGGCTTCTGTAGTTGACTTTGCTAGGATAAGAATGTTTACGATGACGACGACTATGCAGAGATAAAGGGGCAAGGGTATCTTGAGGCTGTGGACCATGGTTTGGGCTGTTGTTGTTGTTGTTCGGCGGGGGGTTCACGCGTTCTTGATGCAAATTGACGTGGAGGATATACAACACTGAGGACTACGATTGATCACGAAATCCTGTTGGGAGAGTCAAACGAGTGCAAAAGGAGAAAATGGGCAGAGAAAATGGAGCAAAGAATAAGATGCAAGTGGCAGAGAGCAAAGTGCAAGAGGCAGAGCGAGACCGATACGCGCCAAAGGGGAGTTACGATGATAGACGGCCCTTTTTGTCCGTCCGTTTTTTTTTTACGATAGGAGCCTTCCATTGTCAACCGGCAAATGCTAGTGACGAGGAATGGGCTCGTGGTGTGATCCCTTTCCATCTCCTGTGTCTCTTCTGTCTCTTCGATCGGATCGGACGCTGTTCCTTCATCACTCGTCTGTTAGGATCCCTTGGCGATCGCTACCCTTGAACACATGGAAGATAGCGTAGCAGCAAAACACAGACGGTCTTTGAGAATTCGATATTCTATTCTTGAGCTGTTCCTGGGGCGCAATAGAGACTGGTTCATCGACAACTCCGCATGCAGTATGTGTGACCCCAAGCCGACCCTTTTTTCCCCCTTCTTCTTCTTCTCTCTTTCCCTTTTCTTCTTTGCCAGGTAATCTTGTAATCAACCGTGTGGGGCAGAGGACGATTCCAGTTTATCTTGATTTTTTTTTTCCGCTTATCGGTTCTCCAGAAGGATCCTGAAAACAGAGAAATCATCCGTGCTCGTGCGTCTATGCTGGCTGTATAATTTTTTTTCCCTAGACTAAGCGGCATGTATCTCCATCCAGCTTGATCTTTTACTGGACCGCCGCAGCGAGAAATGCAAGGTGATTGTCAGAGACGTCCCTCTAAACATGGCATGGACACAAAGCGTGCCCTGGAATTTTCTTTTTTTCTGTCATAATCGATCCTCAAAACACAAAGAGTACGTACTACTCTTGACTCCTACTTTGCATGCATGCGCTGTATCTCACCCCAAGTTTTTTTTTTTTAATCAACAGAAACGATCTTTTTTGGCCAGAGCCGAAAACATGCACATGTCGTGGGGGATTTTATGTTTGGTACAGATCTGTCGATTTGAGATATGCAACACAACGCTGGTTTGAGCTGGAGGGGTGGTTTTTTTTCAATGTCTTTCTTTATTTGCAGATGGGCGGGGGTTTGCGGGTAAAAGTACACAAATGGGACAGAAGAGATTCAAATAGTTGGGCTGTGAGAAGAAATGCTGGATGCAGAATGTGAAAAAAAAATTGGTAACCAAAGCACCAAAGTACCACAGTTTTGTCAAAGGCGGGAGGGGTGGGAAGTCGCAGAGGTTTCGGGAGGAGAGGAAGAGGAAAAAAAACAAAAAGAATATTTAAATATGTTACACTGAAAAGACGGAGAGAAGGGACGCAAAAAAACCGCCATCGACTATTCTTCTTCACAAAAAGGTGTCCCTTGCGACCTTTTTCGGCTTGCTTGCTAAGTTTCCCGATGTTCAGAGAGAGAAGCAGACAGAGCCAATGGTCAGAAGAGAATGATTTTGTTTTCAGCACGCGACAGAACGGAAACGGTTGGGAGGCAACGGAATAGCACCAAAAAAAATCATCGAGACCGAGAACATCATGTTCTCAACGCGAACACGAGCAAGAAAGCGAGTGTGCTTGGTCTTCAGGTTAGCCCGCTTCCCATACACCCGCTCATTCCTCTTCCTCTCACGACAAAAAAAATAATAATAAATAAAATAACAATGGACACATGTTGGACCCTTGTTTGAACACAAAGAGGATAGAAACTTTAACAGCGAGCTAGACGCGTATTCTACAGAGGTTAATCCTCAGAGTCCCTTTCATACCTGGGCTAAGTGGCCGGAGGAGCGGGGACTGCCGGGAGTGGAGGGGGCGGTGATGGTGGTGTGAGTGGGAATGGTGGAGGTGCAGCATGTTGGCATAGTTCTCATACGACAGCTGGACCAGGAAGCATAGGAAGACCAACAGGATCGAGCTAAAGACGAGCACGTTGGTCATCTATCAGGGAGTGTAGAGCCGCGAGCATTGAAGCGCGAGAGAACATGGTCAGGGGGGGTCGTTTGGGACAGCGCGAGCCATCGCGTTGACATAGCCGACGAGTGGAGGGGGGGAGAGGTGAGCAGAGGTTTAGAGCAG
>MU616996.1:3759-27731 GCA_025201705.1 Dissophora ornata
GCTCTGGCACTGTCGGAGGCACTCAAGACCAACACCGCTTTGACTACTTTGAACTTGCAGTACAACTCCATTGGGAATGAAGGAGCTCAAGCACTGACTCAGGTGTCCAAGGCCAGCAGATGTGACATTTTGACATAGCAACATATACTGCAGACCTGTCGGAAATAGAAACAAAATCCAGCGCTAGGCAATTACAGAGACAGTGGCGCATCCAATAAACGGCATTCTTTTTCCCATCGACACCACTGTTCGTGGCATATTTTTGATACTGCCTACTTCACTTCTACACCTTGGAGTTCATCTATCGCGAACTCCTGGCCGGCATGCTTGTTTCTGTCACCCTAGCCCTGCGTTCCATACTTTAGTCGTGCTAACAACTGTGCATGCTGAGGGAGAAGTCGCTGACAAAAACACGGATCCATTTTCTCCGTCAAACAAGGTTGCTCATGCATAGGATATAGGCACCCTTCCAAACAAAAGATCGATTCTAGTAACACTACACTGTACACTTCCTTCAATTGTCTCTTAAATCATGGTAATTGATACTGTCAGAACCCAACAGGAACTGGGAGCCATGTCTAACATCATGTCGCCAGTCCATGAAGCGGCCTCTCTCCACAGTTAGCGACCATAAAGCTATCCGAGCCAGGCGCCGGTGTTGCAATATAACATTCGATATCCGGACGATCAACAGCGAGTAGAAGCACGGAACTACGTGCTACTTGCTATTGAGCCGATATCTCCAAGTGCACTCTGTACAGCGGCAGAGAAAACGTCTGGCGCAGTTGCCTATTCGCCCTCTGAGGTCATTGCGTTACATGTTGTGCAGCCCTAGCAGACTTGAAATCGTCCTTATTTAAAGTTTTTGTTCTCTCGCCCAAATCCTCTTTCTCTTCTTATCAAACATCGCTTACTCTTGCCCACACCCTCCTATCTACGTTCACTCACACTCGCCTTTGGAACTACACACCTCGACTGCCATGCTTTCAACTCAGACCATGGTACGCATGGCTACGCCTAATTGACACCCAGCACATCATCAGGGCCACTATCCTGCACATCGTCGGGTTGAAAGGAGAGCCTTGTGACCGGGCAGTTGTCACCCAAGATGATTCCTTGTTAACAAACCTACTAACGTACACGACGCTGCACTGAGAACTCTAGGAATCCAAGTCATCCACACTTCCTATGCAGGTGAAGCTGCTTCCATCCACGCCACAGTTGAAAGGGATGATGACCATTATTCGAGACAAGGACACATCCCGAGAAGAGTTCATCTTTTATGCGGATCGGATCATCCGTCTATTGATCGAGGAGGGTAAGGAGGAAAGGAATATTATCAGGAGCAATGATAATTCTACAGCATGGGGACCAAGGGGCAACATGCGAAAAAGTGAGGCGATATTGCTGTCGCTCATGTCTTTCTGGCATCTTTGTTTCCTAATCATATTAGGACTGAACCATCTCCCAGTCGTGGAAAAGACTGTTCTCACACCAACAGGTAATGCTTCATGCTGAAGAGCTTCTTTTGAAAAGGGGTTTCGCATTATCATTCCTGCTACTGCACCCCCTTGAAAAAAACAACGTCGGGTGACCTATCAAGCGCTTGGATGCTCTTGGAATCCTCAACACATCATCAACTTGATCTCTTTTGCTCGATCTAGGTAAAGACTATCAAGGAGTCGAATTCCAGGGACGGATCTGTGGTGTCTCCATCATGCGGGCGGGCGAATCCAGTACGTATCTTGCTATTTTCTCCCCATACAATGCCAGCCATTGCTCAGCCATCACACGACCTTTTTTTTGCTTCCTCTTTTCTATCTCTCGCTATCATACTGCCTTATGTATGCACGGGCAACTGCCAGGAAGTGATAAGACATGTGAGCTTTTGATGTTTCGACCAATGCATGTGTTTAACTTTTAGGTTTCTCTTATTTTTTATTTCCTCGCGTGCCGGGTGCTAAAATATTGTAGTGGAAAAGGGTCTTAGGGACGTGTGTAGGAGTGTGCGGATCGGCAAGATCTTGATCCAACGCGATGAAGAGACCGCGCTGCCAAAACTGTACTACGCCAAGTTCCCTCCAGATATCGCTACCCGCTACTGTCTCTTGCTCGACCCTGCTCTTGGTAAAAGTTTTGTCGACGTTTTTTCTTCTTTTATTCTTTTATTCTTTGTGCATCGTGTCTGTTTATCCTCCTTCTTCGACACCGTGCTGACGTTACTGGCATGCTCGTGTGTAATGTGCCACGTTTCCATGTCTTTCATTTTATTTTCTCGCAATCATGACAACAGCTACGGGAGGTTCAGCGATCAAAGCCATTGAAGTACTTCTGGATAACGGTGTGTCTGAGGAAAAGATTGTCTTTGTCAACCTACTCTGTTGTCCCGAAGGAATCTCTGCAGTCCTGAAAACCTATCCTAAAATCAAGATTGTCACTGCTGCGGTCGATGATGGGCTGAACGAGCGAAAATTCCTTGTGCCTGGGCTGGGCGATTTTGGGTGCCGGTACTATGGCACTGATAAGTAGTCCCCCCCAAAAAAAAAATAAAATAAAAAAAAGTTTGTTTGACGCAGTTCCTCAAAGAACGATTCCGGCGAAAGTGTCTGGCCATAACCATTATAAGCAGATATTATCGTGAACTAATCGAGGCTTGCATGAACATAGTCAATCTCATGGCGTGATAGGAGGAAGAAGAGCCAGTGTTGCCACTTCTTGTATTTTTCAGTTGCTTTCGAACGATTTCGAACGATACATAGATGCCCTTTTGCACAAACACATCTTCTAGGCATCATCCAATTTGATATCGTAGTTGTATGTGCGCTCCAACCTCCACTGCAAGTATTCGCCCGCAGTCATGTTTCGGCCTTCCTCAAACTCTACAGCTTCCGCCCTCATCCCTTGTGTGATCAGGGGTGAAGGGATAGGATCAAGCTTCGTATCGTCGTTCGCATGAATGAAACACGCAATCGAGAACCGCGAGTGATGCAGCTGCTGAGGATTGTACACAACTCGGTGCATGGTTGACTTCAACAAACCATTGGTCCACATTTGCAGGTGGTCCGCAATATTGATCAAGATTGCGTCAGGGATCACAGGCGCCGCCACCCATGGTACGTTCTTGTGGACTCTGGATGCTTGGACCTCGAGACCTGCAATGTCCTTCTGTAGAAGAAGCGTGATTGATCCATAATCCGTGTGGCTATACAGATGGTTATTGGTGTCAACATTTGAGTTTTAACATTATGTCGTAAAAGCACAGCGTTAGGGTGGTACATACCTTCCTGCCAAAGGCGAATTGGGGTCTCCAGACTGCTGAGGGTAGTGAAGGAACCTTAATGTGGTGCCCGATTCGGCGTCCCATTCGTGGCTCTTGTCAAAGAAGTGTCGTCCACCAGCCGTCTTGGGCACCTGAAGCGCGATAGCAAAGCATTGCATGATATCTCTGGAGAGGTGGTGCAGATCCTACGCACGCGATCAGCAAAGAAGGCTAGTTGTGTCAATGGAATGCCGAGATTACGCCCGTTTCTGTGATTCAATTAAAGTTGGAAATGGAAATTTGGGAACTTTGCGGGGAAAGCTCGGGAGAGGCACCAGGTACTCATTCATACTTTGAAGAAGATACCGACTTTTTCTTGTCCGGCCTTGTCGCCTTGGACAAAGCAGTTGGTCACGTCATTATCGACTGAGGTCTTGCGGACGTTGTACGCTCTATGTAAAATGTGGAAACATAGGTTCACAACACACTATCAGCTAGCGGATAACGTCAAATGGCGTTCTGCTTTTGCAGGTGCGAGATCGAAGAGCACTTACTCCTTCAGGTCACCCTGTGTCTGGTGCTCAGGGTCAAGACTTCAGTTGCACAAAGTAGAAAGAACAGTGTTAATTTCAAGTCGTACTTCCGATGCGCACTCTCCGAGCGTGTACACACTCCATAAGTCACGAATGGCTAACGACGTACGTCTCGGCCTTCATGGGCGTGTATCCATCGTTGTCCGGCCCAATGAGATGTTGACTCTTGTTTTGGAGTGGCTGCTGGAAGAAGCGCTCACTGCAGTTGAACATCTCGTCGATCAGATCTTGAGAGATACCATGGTTCTTGAGGTAGAAGAAGCCGATGTTCTGACTGGCCTCGCCAATTTGGCGTGCACACTCTTCCGGGTCGGAGGTGAAGAGACCAAAGTCGATCACTGGGATAGCGATGCTGGGGCTAGTGCTGTTATCTTTGTCGTTGAGCATGGCGTAGAAGTGGGGTGTTCAGGTGGTGGAATGAGGAATGAGGAATGAGGAGAGAGAACGAAGGAAGGAGACAAAGAGGGAGGCTCTTTCGATGACCGTGGGTTGCTCCGAGCCATTCTGCCCACGCGCTGTGACCGCCAAATCGAAAGAAGGTCCGCAAGAAAAGGGACAGAGGCAGTTGATCGAAGGTCGAATGCACAGTCTTGTTCCTAGATTCTGATCGCGATGAATCCCCTCAATGCTCGACGTGCCTTTGTCTATGACAAGATCATCAACTGGTTCCCGGGACACATGGCCAAGGGCCTGCGACTGATTACCGAGAAGCTGAATGCAGTTCAAGTGATCATCGAAGTCCGCGACGCAAGGATATCATTCTCGTGTCCTATCTTGATTGATCAGTTGTTTACTGATTGCATTGCTGTGCGCTTTACTTTCTTTCTCAACCAAAGCATATTATCCTTAACTCTGCCAATGTCAAATGCCTTCCAATGTCTTTCTCTCTATCTCTCTCTTTCTCTCCCTGTATTGATCTGCCTCTGTGTATAACGTTGTCAACAACACATCCCTCTATCGTCCATCAATCACAAGTTTGAACCCATTGCCCAGAAGAAGGATCGTCTCATCGTCTACAACAAGGCTGACCTGGCACATCCTGACACGGAAACAGTAAGTCATTGACAGATCTCGACGTGTATGCAAACACAATAGACGTCCCTATTGACCTGTAGCTTCACTCCGTAGGTCATAACGAAAGCATTCAAGGAGTTCAAGGGTCAGGATGTCGTGTTCACTAACGCAAACGAGGACACAAACGTCAAGGGGATCATCAGCTATCTAGCCAGTACGTCGTAAATCCCTGCCTCTCGACTGATCTATCATGTGCCAGGATCCTAACTATTTTGATGTTTTCAACGACAGAGAAAGCAAAGGTCTCAGGGGCCGCGGCTGAAAAGGAAAAGACAACGACAGTCATGGTGGTTGGGATGCCCAATGTTGGAAAATCATCGTTGATCAACTCGTTGCGGCGGATAGGTGTTAAAAAAGGAAAGGCTGCACCTACGGGGGCTATTCCAGGGATCACCAGGACAGTCGCTGGTACGATCAAGGTCCTGGATTCACCAAAGGTCTATCTCATCGATACACCAGGCGTCATGATCCCACATATCTCGGATCCCATATCGGCCATCAAAGTGGCTCTTACTGGTATGGATTTTATGAAGCTCTCGACCGGGATAGCTCATTAGTCAATGGCGCACCACTCACTACATTATTACGGTATCACAGGTGCCATCTCGGATCATCTCTCGGACGAGGAAGTCATTGTAGACTATCTGCTTTTCCAGTTGAACCAAGCACAGGACTACAATTACATGAAACTGTACAATGTCAAGGAACCGACCGATGATATCAACGTCTTCTTACCACAGGTGGCCAAGTACATCGGCGCTCTGAAGAAAGGAGGCGAGTACAATCTCGCGGCGACGGCCCAATTCCTGATCAAGCAATACCGGTTAGGGAAACTCGGGAGATTCACGTTGGATGATATCCGTCATGATTCGCTTGAAGAATTTCTGACAAAAGAGTTCGAGGACCCGGTCAGTCGGCGGCAGCAAAAGAAGACGGACAAAATTGAGGAGCGTAGGCTAAAGAGGATACATCAACTGCGAAAAGCTGAGGAGCAGGAGCGTAATTTCGATGCAAAGTTGTAGTACCTAACAACGTTGACGCAAATAAATATAGCGCACCACCTCTTATCAATAATCACAACATAGTAGACATGATCCGAGCGACTCATTTATGCCTATAGCATATCATTATTATTCTACTACACAAATACAAATGCAAGCGCCGCTCCAAATTAAGGGCAAGTGGGGTTAGTTAGGCGATAACTGTCGTAGAACAGGGGGAGCTGTATGTACCTTTCCAGCCTCAGAGTTGACTACATTGGCTAGTCAAAGCTATAGCCCGCAGCTTTAATATGGACAAGGTGATTTTTCGCGCGAGCAATGTCTCTTGGGGTTACAACGATCAATTATTTTATTTTTCAATGTTGTTTGAAGCACTTTCTGGTATCGATTTGTACGCATGTTTATCGACCTTATCACAACTCCGAGGTCAGTCCGCACAGTCTCTTGTTCCAGGGTCGAGACTCTGCGCGCTTGTACAGACTATGCAATCCCGTAGGATCAGCAGCCTCTGCCACCAGATTCATTTCATCACCATCATCCTCTCGCTTGAGCGAAAAGCTAATGCCGCTGCAATTATCCGAGCTCTTGCCCGCACGCAGGTTGCAAATAATCTCCTTGGGGCAAGGACCGGTAGCTGGGCATTCAGCTTGACGGTTTGCGGACTTGCCACGGTATGTCCAGTACTTTTGGAAGGCGACGTTGTTATTCTCAAAGGCCGTGGTGACACTGTGCCACCAGGAGGCGCTGAGTGGGGCATTGTCTGCGATGGGGGCATAGGCGCCGTAGGCTTGGCGGGCAGAATACTCCAGGTGCCAGTTAGGGGAAGAGCCGGAGGCGTCCCAAGTGGAGGCTTGGTTGAGATCGGCAATATAGGTCAGAGAATCGAACACGTTCCAGCTCTTGGTGTCGACTTTGTAGACACGGAAGCCGGGGTTGAGGTCAGTATATGGAGTGACAGAGGGACCGATCCAGCCGGTCGCAATGGCGTTTTGAGTGCTCTTGGCACCAGGACCGTAGTAAAGTGCGAACTCGTCATAATGGGTGTGACCAAAGAATTGTTCCGCAATAACGTGAGGGGAATAACGCTGGACAACCTGGTAGTAAAGAGCAGACCAATTCTGAAGACAGTCGGTTTGCGAGGGTCCAACGTGGCTGATGATCCAGACACGCTCACCGGCATCTTCGGCAGCCTGGAGCTGAGTGATGAGCCACTTGAGTTCACCGTTGGGGTCATGGTCGCTGGTCTTGCCGTAGAGGTAAAAGTTCATGGTATAGCAAAAGTTGGTGTTAAGGGAGATGATGCGGAAGCCGGGCTGAGGGCTGACGGTGTAGGCACCGTAGTTCTTAACAGAGTTGACAGCATCAGCGGGCAACCAACGCGACCAATCGTCAGCCAAGCTGCTGTATAACCATGAAATGTCACCGCCAGAAGCTTTGGTAGGGAACAGGCTGTGGAAAAAAAATAAACATTAATTGCTTCTTCATAATTGTTTACATTCATGTCATCGAAAAAACCTTCCGAGGCAAAACTTACTTTGTAGGTCCCGCTTCGTGGTTTCCAACGGTAGGATATACCTTGCTAGAAATGCCAGCCTGCATAGTCTTATATGCAAGCTCCTCCACAATAACAACCGATTCCTTGTTCTGCTGCCAAACATTGTGAGGAGGAATATCTCCTGTGAGGATGCTGAAGCTGACGTTGGCAACCTTGGGCACGAACTTGAGCATATCCTGCCCGAGCTTGATAGGAGCGTCGCATTTGTAGTCGCCCCAGGTGGAGGCAGCGCGCTTGGGTGTCAAAGGCGAATCAGAGTACTTGCGGCAGCACAGGGGCCTGTTGCAGTCGCCTTCAGCGCCAGGGACGTACTCATTGTCGACATGCCAGCTAGTAACACCAGGCAATCGAAATTATTAGCGTTTGAGCAAGGCAACACTCAAATGTGCGGATGATTAAAGCATGCGAGTTTGAGAGTAACATACTCGGATATGTGCAAAACGTCGATCTGGTTGCCGCTGTGAGTGGGCGCGACAGCATTTGCAGGCCTGGGCTTGGGGAAAGTCAGAGTGCCGGAAGAAACACCAGGAGCGGGGCAGGCACCCAAGACCTGGAAGCAAAGGTACTTGCCATCTCCGGAAAGGAGACTAGCTTGCAACAGAGCATCAACAAGAACGGGACCTTGGGAGTACACAAGACCAGTGCACTAGGAAAGCAGGGACGCATCATTAAAATATGATTAATGTGTAAAAGAGCGAGAATGTGCGCGAAGGATGCATCCTATTACTCATATTGGTGACTGATATACTCTCAAATCCACTTACGACATCCTTCGGCATAGCTTTGAACTCAGAGCAGAGGCCAGCAGCGACATCTAGTACCCATTTCTTGTTCAGGTACGCAACATCTTTGGCGCCAACGAGGGCAGAAACACAGGCACCACATTCAAGACTCTTGACAGCCTTTGTGAACAAATCACGGAGCTTGTCCATGACCAATCCTCGCTTGTCAAGGTGGACAGGGGTAGGGGCAGCATAGACCGAGGAGGCGACTGCCAAGGAGAGAATGACGGTTGGAATTCTGATACGCATTATGTAAATGGATTGATCGTTCGGGAGGAGCTCTTAGGAGTAATTGATCTCAGAGGGTAAAACGGTTCAGTAGAGGGCACAAGAATGCCAGGTAGCAAGGGGTAAGGAAGACTGGATATGGGAGGTCTGGGACAAGGGGATCAGTAGTTAGGATGGGCCATGTGTCTATTTATACGGAACAAGTAGGCCATGCGCGAGGGCGGGTACTGCAACCCATGTGCCTGTCTGGCCCCATGTTGTTCTGGAATTCAAATTACATTCCTTTGGTGATGTGGGAGGAGATAGAATATCAGGCGAACTGAATTGTCATGCATGTAGACTATGTTGATATTCAAATGCAAGGGACGAATAGGTCCCGGTATGTATCCGAAAGTAGATATTGACAATGCCGTTACCGAGGAATGTGTGGAGAGAGAAAAATGCAAATGCACATGGTATCGTTCATCCGATCACTTAGATAAAATAAACAAATAAATAAACAATGCTGCCGTGCCTGGGAGCATATACCGGGCTCACTTTGCATTGCCGCCCCTTCGAATGAGAATGCTGAAATATACATCCGTCTAGGGACACCTTGAGAGCAATCGCGAAAGCAAGAGAATTCATGCCCTCATTGCGGTCACTGACAAGGAAAGACATGCCGCCCTGTCAATCCAAAACGTGTCATAATCACTCTATTCAAAAGGAGACAACTTTAGTTTTTTAAAACGCATCACCTCACTCTTAGACTCATCTTCTTCATCAGGCCTAACCGCGTCTTGATATTGTCATGGTGGTGGGACCGAAAGCAGAGAACCTTGCAAAAAGTAGCGAATTTGACTACTTGACATATTGAATAGCGTCCTTTGGTTACGATGTGAAAAAAATAAATACATAGAAACGGGCATAATTGAGAGCACACAAGTTGCTGCATAGTCTATTCGCGTTTTTTTTCTTTGAAGAAAGAAGAAGGGTGGCTTTGTTTACCTCAGTCGCGCTTATTCTTCGGTAAAACAGGAACCGAAGACTTGTCATCAGAATTATCGTGGCGACTCGGCCAAAAAAAAAAAAAAAAAAAAAGACTCGCAAGTTTCTAGCATCCAAATTTACCAAGGATTAGAAACATTTCACTAAGAAGCTACATCGCCATGCAGGCTTTTATCTGCAAGGGTATACTTATAAGACCTGGATCTCAGACAGAAGAAAGAATAATGGTGAGGCTTTTAATTGTAAGCGCATCCCTATGGCTAGGTGCATCTCTTAGTCCTGTTCTTTCTTGGCTCTCAGGCATCAAAAGGGCTAAACGAGCGGATCTCTTCAAGGAACTTTTAGCCTGAGAGGAGAAATTTATAAAGCAGAGGTATCTTCATGTATGCGTTCATCACCACGCATGGGTTCGTTGTCTATAATTATAGGATGCTTTGGAGAGTTATGAGATGAGAACTACCACTAGCACTGGATATAGAAGCCCTAGATGCAAGTACATCAAGGCCTGGAACTTCCTGGTGATATCTTCTAATCCTTCTTTTTTGACGTTTCGAGAAGCATTGTGCGACAGGGAACATACGACATTTTAAGGTCAGATATTACCATGGCCTCATCTGCAAACAAAAAAAAAAGCAGGCGTAGAATGAGGGCGAGCAAGGCGCGAAAGGTAGACGCCGACACGACTAGGAGTGACACATGTTTCTTTGGATTCTCATTTAAATTGTAAATAGATAACACGGTTTGTCGTTTGCCTGTTCAAACCAACACTACTGGTGGGAGACGTCGCCAATGCTAAGAGTCGAACCACCAGTTATGCATGGAAAGGCCATTTGATTGGGTGATTATCTGGCCAATTGCACCCGGAATTCATTTTTGCTCAGAAAGTGCTTGGGTCGATGGTGAGCAACGCCATGGCACATGAATTTATGTCAGCCCTCAGACCCTCTCTGCTCATGGGCGTATCTAGACTGTGTGCTGTCATGAAGGTTGGGACGATGTGGGAAAGCGTCGCAACAAGATTTGTGCGCCTGATGCCATCTCATCCAAACAAATAAACAATCATGGGAGCTTTATCTGAGGACGAGCATATGTTACTCGACGATGTAGCGCAAAGACCTCAGCTGTTCCATGGTTCATTGTGACTCTCATACGACTGATTTGTGATACGAAGGGTGAATGAGTACGTATGCTTGATTCAAACCAACCTCAGCGTCTAGACCGTCCTGGGATCGATCACGCAGCATCGACTTTGACGGAGACAATAATGTCGTATACATGTTGCCTTCACAGCCTTCACCTTGATTCGAGTATCCGCACGTCAAATACCGGGAATTACACACAAGGATCAGGGTCCAATCATTTCTGCATGCTGGTTCGGCCCTGAACGTGATGTGGCCGCTCAAAACTCCGATTTGGTATCAATGTGGTGTCTGCGCCGTACCGGGACTTAACCGTCTCTCGTACCACCACACGTCTTGTATCCATGCCGGTAGAGTCTTTTGCCTGCGTTGCACCGACAACCGAGGAAATTATTTTAAACCGCGCCCAAACACGCGCTTTTCGTCAAAATTAGCGTGGACCTCATGTCCAACCAAAACACGTCGATCGGTCACGTAAACGCGAATCAAGGGAAAGGATGGGTCTCACACTTTTATTACTGGAGGGTTGAGCACTCGGCTACAGAATCATTTATTGATGATGCTAATAATCGAAATCCATATCAACACCGAGGCTCGTGTCATTCTTGACAGTGTTTAGCTTCTGGTCATTATACATTTCCGCAATCTGCTCACTCGATGTCGCATTCTCAGGCGTTTTGTCATCGCGGATACGGATGAATCTCGGGAACCGGAGTGATATACCCTTGGTTGAGTCCACAATCCCAACAGCTGCCTTGTATACGGGACTGACCGACAGATCCGCACATTTGATCTCCCAGACCCGGACAGGTGCGAACCACACATCAGGCTTGTTTCCTTCACCCAATGCATAGTACGACTTTGGCTCTGGAATAACATGTTCCTTTAACTCCTTGTAGTGGTCCTCTAAATCCTGTTCGCTAAATCCTGTTCCGATCTTGCAAATGGATTGATACTCCTCCCGATCAGGATCGTAACACGCCAGGAGGTATCCTCCATAAACTCCCGTACGCTTTCCTCGTCCCACGTAAGCACCAATGACCACAAGGTCGATCGAATCCCCCACACCGGACAAGTAGTCCTTCTTGACTTTCAGCCAGTTTCGGGATCTCTTGGATGGCTCGTAGGTTGCCTCAGCACCGTTCAGCGTCTTAACCATAAGTCCCTCGCAGTTATCAGCCACACTCTGGTCCAGGAATGTCTGAATATCTTCGATTTGGGTAGAGTTCATGCTCTTCGCGAACGCAAACTCTCCGTCAACCTCATTAAAGTACTCGATCAGGAGCTCACGACGCTTGACCAGTGGTTCCATCAGAAGCGACTCGCCGTTAAGGAAGAGAAGATCAAATGCGAAGATGCACACCTGCACCTTGATATCCTCTTCCTTAACATCCTTGCGTTTCCTTGTGCTCAAGACTTGAAACGGAAGAATACACTTCTGCTCTCGATCCCAAGCAACTGCTTCGCAATCCAGCACGAAAGACTTTGTGCCGGGGTTTGCAAACTAAGAGTTCCATGAAGTGAGTTAGAGATAACAGACCATCGGCACAAGGAAGGCGCTTTGCACGTAACCTTGACTCTCTTACCTTTACTAGCCGCTCCATGACATCAGGGTATTTGCTTGACATATTCTCAGAGTTTCTGCTATAGATTCTCATACTTCCGTCCTCAAGTTTGTGGATCTGGGCACGCTCACCATCATACTTGTACTCGCATGTAAACGCAATATTCTCAAACCGATCCAAGATGTCCGTCAAGGCCTTTGTTGGATGTGCCAACATGGGTTTCAGAGGGATACCTATGATTGGGAATAAAAGAATAAAAGCGTGAGATATCGTACGCCCACACCACGTGGCAGTGATATATCGATTACTTTAGGCGTACCTGGCGTGAGCTTGCAGGTCTGCCTCAAGCCGTCAATATCGCCATTGAGAAGTGCTGGAACAATGAGATCGTAGCATGGTAGTTCGCTATACAATTCAATAGCATATGATATTAGTGTCAACGCCTCGATCGTCCATGTAGTCTCAAGCCGTCATCCACATCTTGTTCATCACCTGTACACCGATTTAACAACAGAGGCAGCTTCTTCTAGCTGAGCTTGGAGTTTTTCTTTCGACAGCTTCTTGATGTCAGGTCGCGACAAAACAATTGCTTGGGCAAGAGCAACAACCACTGTGCGCTCAGCAAGTCCGATCCTGAGCTTTCCTTCCAATGATCGCATCAAATACTTCGCCTCCTTGTTTCGGCATGATACCAACAGGAGTTTGATCTTGTCGACTTTTTGTTTTTGTGACTGTAGAGAGAATTAAGAGGCGTGTCAAAAGCTTGTATTTGTATCATTGACGTCGAGACTGAAGAATGTCCTGAATACATACAGAGTTTCCGGACAGAGAGGCAATATCTTTGAGTGTCTTAAATACGTGTGGAATGGTCAACGCCTTGGGTTTGAACATTGTCGGTTGATTGCTTCTGCTATTCTATACGTCCATAGAATAAAAGTTATGAGTACGTTCCTCGCTCAAATGGCGTTTCATGGCAAATAAAATCAAAGTCCTTACCATCGCAATGACGCCCAAGTCTCCGATCTCCGCGTAGTCTGCCTTGATCTTTTTCATTTCTCGTCCTGTCGACTCGGCAATTGCCTTCATAAGCAACGACTCTCCAATTCCGAGTTCCAAACCCTCGTACTCAGGGCAAAGCTATCAAAAGTAACATAAGAGTCAGTAATGGTGGTTCAACTTCTACTGATGCTCCCTGAATTCCGGACAGATGGCGATTACTCACCTTGTTGATGGACAAATAGATGACGGTAAGTAGACTTTCGGGACTCAGTTTGATGACCGAGATGAGAAATTTGACGAGATAATCCAAAATTTGAAGGCGCTTCGTGGTATCCTCAATCTGCTCAAACGTGTGACATAAGGCCGCGTATGGAACACTAGAAGAATCCGAACGAGTGCAGTAGAGCAGCCACGTTAAAGATAAGTAACATCTTTGTTCAACGAGCAACCTTGAAGTAGTATTGAACTTACGGCTCACCCTTTTTCCATGAAGCAGATTCCGTGGTCGTCGATGATTTTGAGAACATGTCAGCCCTATTAAACATGGCGTGAATGGTTATGACTTGATTCAAGATAAATGTGGTGGTTGACAGCCATGACAACTTGAGTGATCATACCACTTGGCCGCAGCTTGCTTGATCTCGACGGCCTCCTTTTCCTGTTCAATTTCGTCCGCCTGATCATCCTTTTCGACTTCTGCTTCGTCATCACTTGCCTCCGCTGCCTCTTTTCCCAGAGACTCAGAACTCTTTGGTTCAACTTCCTTGGTTGCAGCACTGTCATTTTTCAGGATGGGCTGAGCTTTTGGTTTTTGAGGAGAGGTTGGATCCAGCCTGAGTTTTTTCGTTGTAGCAGTGAGAATTTCCTCTCTGTATTCCTGGGTTGACGGCTGTTCTTTGAGCTCTTTGACTTCTACAGTAACCTCAGTGGTATCTTCTTCCTCATCGTCGGAATCGATTAGGCGGCGGTTCCTTTTCTTAGCCGTAACGCTCTCTGAAGAATGCAGGCATGAGCGCGGTTAGTGTGTGGATTTAGGTCATTTTGCCACCATTTTTTGAATCTGCAATTGACGAATAAATTGGTACCTGATTCGACATCCTCTTCCATGGCTTCATCCTTCGCAATGTTCTTGGCAGTGGATTTTTGTTCTCTGGCGTCTGTCCCATCCTTGACTCCCTCCTTTTCTGAATCAACGCTTGACGCCACCAAAGGCGTCTTGGGTCCGAAGGACCTATTTGTCAAATAAACGAAATACACATGTATTAGCTTTGCAAAAGCTTCTTTTTCATGGTAGCTTGCGACCTATGGAAATTAAAACCTACAGTCGACTCTGACGCAGCGACATGGTCTACTTGTGGATGAATCTGAATGGAGACGGTGGAGCTGAGAGTACGTAAAGACGCGTCAAAAGTCAACAATCGCTCCGCCCACTCCTGGTGCAAACCAATTGTCCTCCCAGCCCTTAATGTCTCCGCCTAAAATCAAGTCTGTCGGCGAAGCCCTCTGGGTGATCCAAGGGATGGCATGGCCTGGTCACTGCTTGTCTGCACCGCATATATCAGAGGGGGCAGGGTCCCTGTCGGCGGCGTCGCGGCCCCAGAGAGGTCTCGGCGACGTACGCTTTTAGGCGAGGCTCAATTAGCATGCAGCCTGGTTGTGAAATGGAGTCGCCAGCAGCAATCGCTCTGATTGATCCAACGGTTTTGTGTGTGCCTTTCGTGCTCAGATCGCACAGACGGGGTTTGAGGTTCAAGTCACAGATGATATCATGTTTTTTTTTCTTTTCACAGCAATCCATTCATTGCATTTCGGTTCCCCCATTCATCCCTCTTCTTTTATAAATCACATTCACCATGGCTCGCAAAACTGCCGCTTACCAGACTACCCCTGACGGCGCGGGTCCTTCCAACAACGCGCCTACGGATACCAATCCTCATTCTACTCTGACTAAGAGCTCCAGCCAGAACAGCCTCACCAGCAACACCTCTGGTGGAGTTACCGGTGGTAGCGCTGGCGTGCCGCCAAAGATCATCAACCCCACAAAGCAAGCGTTCACTCCACAGTCAAACCAGTTGCAATCGCCTATCCATGCCCAGATCGCCGTCAAGGCTAATTTGGCCGCTGCTAGCCCCAGCGCCGCTGGACCAACAAGGCCTACTGCAGTGACGACAGCCCACAACCTGCCCACCAGCGGGAACTCTGGTTCCGTTGGCGGCGTTAACAACCCCGCTGGAAACCTCCGTGGCAAGGTCAAGCAGCCCATGAGAACCACCAAGACCAGCCAAAAGTTGACTCTGTTCCCCGAAGAAAAGGACGTACCCGTGCTGGAGGATGAATATGCTTTTGACGACACCACCTACAATCAGATCGGGCAACTCTCCTCTGGAACGTAAGTCATGGACCCCATGCTCAGGCAGTTGAATGGAGTCTTGTGATTCCTATGGCCGTGCACCAGGTCTCTGCCGTGGTACAGATGCCCGTTGTTGGTTGTGATCCTGATCTCCAGCACTAATTATACCTCTCTTACTATTTCCAAAAAAAAACGTGCACTATTGATTTGATGACCATTGTCGGTCCGATGTGTCGACAGTGCAAGGAATGATGCTCACCGCATGAGTAAACTGGACAGACAGAAGCTGCCTCGAGTGATCGCGTACTGTACAGCATCGGCGTATAGAATGGATGATCTTTTCAACTATCTTCAGTCGCGCAAGACCACAAATGGAGCTAGCCCTAAGCGGTTTGATGAATGGTAGGTTCAATAAGGACTCTGCCCTCTCGTACGATGACAAGTGGATGTTCGAAAGAGAGCAACTAATGATTGCGTGTGCAATCTACAAGAAGACATGTTTTCAACTGTTATTGACCGAGGTTTGACTCTCTTATTTCAAAATGTACAGTATCTACACGCCATTTTCGTACACGATAACGTCGAAACCACCAACTACAGCCAATCTCTTAGGTCTCGACGCGGCTGCGAACGGACCACTTCTCCTCGAACAGCAGCAGCTAAAAGAAGCCACTCCAGAGTTGTTCTTCTTTGACTATGGTGTCACTGTCATCTGGGGAATGTCAGAGCAGGAAGAATCGCGCCTGTTGCGGGATATATCTCGATTCGAGGAAGAGAAGCTTGGTATTTACACTATGCCCGGAGTGATTTGCGTTTCTTCCTCAAGTCTTCATTGTCTTCAAGCTAACGCGCAGCGCTGTTGTGTTCAAACTTGTCTGTGTAATTAGACGAAGAGGATGTTGAGACCGAGGAGTTTTCATACCACTACAACTCAGAGTATCAGCCAAGGTTCGTATTGCAGTTTCCGCAGTAGAGGAGAGTGGAGTTAAAACACTATGTTAAGACCAATTGCTTTCTTTTTACGCATATAGGATTTACAATGATGTGATCACTCTCAAGAGTGCTAGCAACTACATGGTCAAGCTTACCATCTCGCACGCCATTGCTCAGTCTGTCAAAATGACGCTTTTCGAGGGACTGATCGAAAACACGATTAACGCAACAAAGGATATTCCACAGACCATGGCTGAGACTGGCAAGGTCCCAATGTCACGGTACGCACCTTGCCAAATGATGCTCGCTATATACTATAGTTTATGGTCCTTATTAATGCTGAGACTTTTTGCCAATGCTTATACACGCCAATAGGACTGCCATCTCCAAGAAGATCGGACAGCTCTTTATTATGAGAATCAACGTCAACCTCGTTAGTAATATCCTGGATACCCCAGAGATTTTCTGGTCGGAACCCTCGTACCAGCCTCTGTACTCAGCTATCCGAGGTAATGATCGGCTAGTGAGAACCGCGTAACAATAGAAACCATTGCGCGCTGCCTCTAACCTCCACTCCTCGCAATTTCACTTAGGTTATCTGGAGATTAGTCAGCGTGTGGAGCTATTGAACCAACGTACATTGGTGATCAGCGATCTGTTGGATATGTTGAAGGAGCATCTGAACTCGTCCCATGGCGAACAACTGGAGTGGATCGTTATCGTTCTCATTTTCTTTGAGATTGTTATTGGAGTGATCACCATCAGTCTGGACGCCTTCAGCTACAATCGTGGACATGAATGATCTGTTCGTTCTTTTAGACACAATAGTTTTGTATTTTTGGATAAACGTGACCTTCTTAACGGTCTCTAAGACGCGATGTAAACATGCACTTTTGACTTTCACAACTTCATCCTTTTCGCGGCCTGCACAATGTCAAGCCTTGGTGATGGGACAGGTAAAGCCAAGGGCGAAACGAGCAACCAAACGAGGCGCGCACTAGAATTCGAACATCACTACATGGAAACGATCCTCAGCGGGCATGTGGTTGATTCATGGTCAATTTGCTCTTTTTACTTCCGACCTAGCTGACGAGCTCGCCCAGAAATACAAGGACAAAGCCCTTGCGAGGAAACGTGGGGCAGGGTATGCGCCATTGAAATGAATGCTCGACCTTCAGGGAAGCGATGGGAGCAATGATGCACATACTGACATGTATTGAATCATGTCGTTCATCCCTGTAGAACACATCAGCCCAAGTTCCGAGGATTCACACTAGCGAAAAAGTCCGAAACACTCCAATCAACAACAGAAGACAGCGACCTCACGACAACACTAGAAACAACAACAACAGCAGCGGCAGCGACAGTGCAGCTCAATGGCAGTGCAACACCGACAAGTCCAATACCCAGGTTCGTCAATACTTCAGGTAAAGAGCCAGGACAAAAGAATTCAAGAGCATGTCACTCAAGGTTTTCGTTGCTGAAAGAAAAAGTGGCGACAATAGGCGATTAATCAGGTGCAAACATATTTTCTGTGATCCAGCTGCCGGGTTGGCTCAAAAGTATCAAGAAAAGGCACTTGCAAGGAAACGAGGAGCAGGGTATGCGCATTTGCGAACGGACAGAGGACATGGATGGTGGCAAAAGACAGTACTGGGATCTGATCGCTTCCATTTTCTGCCAATATAGAGCCCACCAACCTGAATTTCGAGGATTCACGTTAAAAAAGAATACGGACAACGTAATACCAACAACGGCGGCAGAAATCAAGCATGTTCCAGCAACAGTACGAGCAGGAGACGCCGATACACAGGTGCCCAGTAACAGCTCTACAAGCAACCCAAATCGGAAAAGTGGTATGTCACTCAGCCTTGTCATCGGACATAGTAAACAGCGCCAAATATCAATAATGATCAAACACTGATCACAGCTGTCATACTCCATAGGCGTTATTTCCTATTTCGACACAGCATCGAGAAAGGAAAATGACACGACCAGCTCAGGATTCAATCAGCAAATATCTGAAAGCACAGGCTGGGCGACATCAAGGCTTGCGAAGGAGCAGAGGCCGGTCATCGAGGATACAGTCGACGATGTGGGAGTCACGGATGATTTTGACCAAAATGACTTGATACCGAGCCCTCTGCGCAACTCTCCTGATCCAGATGCAGGGCAGGAAGCCTTATTTGATGACCTCGCACCTGTATTCTCTGACGTGGCACTCACAGCGTCTGACTCGATATCAAGTAATGATGCCAGCAAACGAAAGTGGCGACCACATGCAACACCCTTATCAAATACCGTGCCGATCGCCCTTAAACCCAGCATACTTCCTACCAAGAAGAGGCGACTTATACAAGAGGAGGTGGACGAGAACGAAGACCCTCTTCCCGCCCATCAGAATCGGGCGACCGAAAAGTCGAAGTCTTGGAGTGATGGACTGAAGAAGCCAATTGCAGCCCCGCTGGATAGTCAGGGACCCAAGGACATGCGCTTAGAGAAGGGTCAAGCGAGGACGATGCTACAAAATGGTTCGAGCCGTAAAGCCCCCGCTCTCGCAGCGACGACATTAGAGTCGACAACGACAGTAGTGAAAACACGGCCGAAGGGTGTCAAACCTCTTCGACAGATGACCTTGGTGCAACTTGTACCGAAACCGGTGAGGAAGGACAATGACTCGGCAAGAGCGCCATCTCGGGGCGAAAACGAGCTTGATGAGACGGATGGCAGCGACAGTGATCTCGACAGACGCCTGGCTGCGCCCATGAAGTCGACTAATTCTGCAGCGCCGGTCAGATCTAAAGGGCAGAGCGACACGGAGTCGACACGGAAAACAGTGCAGAGCCTCTTGCAAATCGACGAAGCGCCTGTGAGCGAGATGGAAGTCATTGCAGAGGCTGTGAAGAATGTCATGAACGAGTTCATGTATGTAGTTCATATCATGTTCCTCTGGATGGGCAATAAGAATAATTCAACGACGGTGTACTCATTCTTTATTTATTTGCATAGTGATGCGATGGATGATGAATCCATGGCAAAGGAAATGCTGACGCTGGGCTCAGAGCTAGAAATAGTCTTGATTGAGCAGGTATGTATCTATTGCGAGTGGCTGTTATCCCTGCATTATGTACGAGTGGATGATTTACTTATGAGTACACTTAAAATGCAATGAAATCCCTGGATCTAGGTTGATCTACTCTCTGATCATATGCTTTTGAGGGCATCCGTCAAAAAGGCAGCTGCGATGAAGAAGGAACTGCGTGGACGGTTACTGGAGACTCAACGGGGGCGGCAAAAGACCAGAGAGGAGCTCAGGCGCGTGCGAGCAAGTTTTGAAAGAGAAGAAAGGGCTCGACGTCGCCTGGAGGAGACTCACAAGTTCTTGACAGATCTAGAGGCCTTGCGGGATTTCGTTGCAGATTCAGACGACGAAGTTGATAATGATGATGAAGGCGACGATGAACAGGAGGATAGCAATCCCAAGGTATGATAGCATATGTTGTGTGAGCAAAGATCGTACCGTATTCATTCAACTGCCTCGCCAGCTAACCACTGTTTATCTGTAACACTTTCTAGACTGGACTCCAAAGCTTGATCGCGACTGTCGGTGCACGTTGTGGCGGAACTGTTCTGACAGTCGAGAATAAGGATACCCGACCAGGCATGCTGGGCACGCTCCGCGAATTCAATCGGCTCCTGTCTGAGACAGAGCGGAGCCTACAACGCATGCCTCTTGTCACTCCCTCGCAAGAGATCACATCGTCAAGACGACGCTATGACAGCGACGACGACGATGGCGACGATGACTTTGATTGGGCCAGATAGCTCCATGTAGTTTACAGCCGTGTCTTTTCGTTTTTGTCTTGTACATTATTTTCTGACAGTGTATTGTTATTTGTTTAATCCCACGCGATTTACAGCCGCATGGGCTCTATGAGTGTTGATCTGTTGATGATGCTATCGTGTATGAAATGATCTAGATTACAATGACATGGCTTTAACTGTAGTCGCCACCCAAAACCGATTGGCAGCCATAAGTGCTCTTTCCGGTGTTACAGTCCGACTTATTGTTGCAGCAGCGTATGCAATAGATCGACTTATCTAATGATTGTGAATATGAAGAAAAAGGATGCGTCAATAATGTCACGCCACAAGAGAGTAAGCTGATTTTCGAAACCATTGTCATCATTAGCACAAACTTGGATACTCACCAGGCTCGATTATGTTGACAAAGTATTCGTAATTGGCACATGCAGCTCCCTTGGGCGCAATGACGTCGAATTGTCCACCTCCATCAGATCTTGAGAGACCATAGGCACTGTTATCGATTCTTCCTGTGACCTGGACCCATTCGTTACCGCTGTCATAATGGGCGGATTGGATGAAACCTTGAGGGAAGGTACGGGCACCTGGAGCACCTGACAGTGGCTTGGTGCAGAACGCGACGGCGCGATCCTCGTTATCAGCAATAATACCGCCGCGACCCGGCGGGAGGAAGAAGCAGAAGTTGTCGGATGACTGAATTGAAGCGATCTGACCCACTTTTCCACGTGCTGCTTCGACAGCTGATGAAGAGAAGAGCACAGCACTGAGGGCCAATGGGATAAGGGATGCAATGATCTTGGTCATTGTTTTGTGCTTGCAAGAGTGATAGGCGAAAGAGTTGGAGAGAGATTTAAAAAAAAAATGAAGAGCGAGATCTGGATCTCCCCAACTGCTATTAAATACGAACAAGCTGTACTCAGTTTAACCTGGATCAAACCATAACGAAAGAGTCTCGGATTCATTTCGTTTATTTCTGGAATGTCAAAAGGAGGTGTTTTCCAAGGTGTTCCCTTGAACATTATCCGCAAAATCCGCAAAAGCAGTTTCTGGGTGGGATGGATAGGATATTAGGGATGTGTTGAAAGGACTTTTTTGTTCGAGTCTACTGATGGTTCCAAAAACACCTTACGGAGCAACTAAGGAGTGGCTCGATGCGCTCATCAACGGTGCTAATCCTCACCCATGACATGCAGAGATAGGAATCTGGCGTCCCATATATCTCCTCGATGCACCCCCTTTCATCAAAAAAAATATATACATATTTATGCTGCTTGTCCCAAAAGGCACGAGGACGCGTTTGGCAATAAAGAAATCCCTGATTCAATGCGACCCATGGCGCTTGCGAGAGATGGACATTCAGATTTATTATTATTGGTAATTGCCACCCAACACCTTCTCGCATCCATAATTCGACTTGTTGACAGGGCAATCCGCCTTATCTTTGCAGCAGCGAATACAGTAGATCTGGCTATCGGGCTCAATAAACTCCACATAGTAGTTGTAACCCGCGCACTTTGACCCGACGGGGGCCTTGATATCGTACTGTCCACCACCATCATCCGCGGAAAACTTGTACTTGTTGCGATCGATACGACCTGTGACTTGAACATAGTTATCCGCTTTATTGGAGAGAAAGTGAGCGGATTTGATGAATCCTTGAGGGAGGGGTCCGGCGTTGGGGGGCCTTTGCAATTTCGTTGGTGCAGAACGCGACAGCACGGTCCTCGCTCTTGGAGATATCGCCGCCGGGCAAGGGGTGGAGGAAGAGACAGAAGTCTTTTGCAGAAATGATGGCACCGATCTGGCCGGTGACTTTAGTAGGAGCGGCTGAGACAACTGAGGCAATATAGCCAGGACGATGGAGGTTATTCTGATAAGCGCTTATGCATATGTGTAAAATGCCAAAAGTCAGAAGGCGAGAGAGTCGAGAGGGGAGAGCCGCTGGTGCCAGTTCCTACTATCAGACTGTTCTCCCCCCCCTTTCATCAAAAGCGAATGTTGCTCTTTCTGTAGCCCGATTAGATCGAGCTGACATCCTTTCCCTCTGGTAAACATCATAGTGACACATTTACCGCCCAAAAAAATAAAAGAAAAGCCCAAGACAGGAATGGACAAAGGTAAAAATAAAATAACGCGTCCATGAGGACTCGCCACCTAGATCTTTTTCATTTCCTTTTCCGGCTGCTACACACCTCGATATCCAATCGTTTTCAGCCCCTTCTCAGTCAAAAAGGAGACAGCCCTCCCCCACGCGCGCGCCTGGACAACATGTGCAGCACGGACTAGAAAAGCATGGAAAGGTACCCCAGGCCTAAACGGAGAGCATATTACACTAAGCGTGTTGTTTTGCTGGACGAAGCGGTTTTATAAATAGCGACGGCCATCCGTGGTCATCATCTTACACAACAAGAGGTTTATCATCAGCACTATGACGGATTTTTTATTTATTCTCCCCCCCCCCCCTCCTTTTTTTTTTAGTGCCGATAAGCGACCGGAGGTAGCGACGGTGGTGGCATTAGATCTTTATCGGCTGAGCGTTGCATTGTGTCAACCAGCGAAATCCAGAAATATCGTGTGCGTGCGTGCATGTGAGACTGTTGTAGAAATGAAGACTCGTAGACGCCTCAAATTTCCGCCTTTTTCTCGGTAAACAGCATCAAAAGAAAAGTGTCGTCCAAACAAAGCTTGGGAGCCGTGAGCCGGCGCACAGATCAAACACTAGCCAGACCAGGTCAGTTATTTTACGTCTGTCTGTGTCTGTGATTTTTATCTTGTGCTGATGAGCCAACACCACAGGATTTTTATTTTACTCACTAAAATATGAATGAAGGTAAGAGCATTGCAACACCCATCTCACTGGCCTGTATCAGGTCGATGGGCAGCCTAGGCAAAGAAAAGTGCGAAGAGTCGACTAATTTACTCCCCGTATTGATGATTGCGGGTGGTAGGGGGTTTTTTTCTTGCTTGTTCACAATATGAACACTGAATGTGCGGACATGCCTTGACTATTCATGCACATTGTTGCTTTGCGGGGGGTGGATCAAAAAAAAAAGCAGGCCACCTGAACAGGACTGCAAGGGTGAAAATGGTCAACGTGGTTAAGGAAATAGGCAAGATTCTTGAGGGATGGATGACTGAATGGTTTTATGCAACTCGCTCCAAAAATAGGCGTGCTAACTATGAGCTAGAATAGCTTCATCTTCTGCAACGACGGCGTAAGGGATGAGTATCATGTTGGCGTTGCAATGGACGCCGTGTGTCATTCTATTTCACTGGCCCAATGGGGTTGCTTTAGAAGACTCGTTGGGTATATCAGAGGCACGCCTCGGCGTACCAGCAGGCCATAAACATTCGTGGTGTTTGTAATCATCGCCCTGGGCAGTCTCCATGCATGAATTGCGGAATGCGGAGCGATGCATGTGGAAAAAGCACATCACTTGTTAAGATCAATAAGCACAAATTTCTTTTGCATTCGGGTCACTTCTCTATGTCAAAAAGATAGAATTCAGAATCTAACAGATGTCCATCGAAGCGTGCGGGGATCAACTCCATCCATTGTGCACCGTGCCCACCTTTCCCAGCCCTCTCTTTCTGAGCCAAGACCAATATGTTAAAATCACGCTAGGCAAAGAGCGCGAATAGAACTCTCAAGAAGTCGCGTAACTGACATGGCGTCTAGGTG